>VZRU01009979.1:18591-40554 GCA_013398155.1 Pedionomus torquatus | reverse complement strand
TTTTTTTCTAAAACACTTGAATGGAGTATAAGTAGCTGTTCAAAGATGTGCTGAAGATTTGTTCAAATTTTTAAAAACTTGACCTTGATTAGAGACTTTATCTTATTTCTTATCCTGCTGAATTGTAGAAGAAATGTTAAAATGTTGCTTTGCAATTAATTAGCAAAGTAAAAGCATCCATTCTAATAGCACGTTGGGTAAAAAAATCCAAGTGTTAAGAACTGGGGAATGTTTATGTAAAAGTCCTTTGAGGAAAATATGAAATCTTACTCTGAAATTACTGCATCAAATTTTAAGTAAAAACAACCATTTCTGTGAGCACTAAATAACTCTTTTTGGTTAGGTTTTTTGTTGGTGGTAGGGTTTTTTTTTTGAGTGTGTTTGTTTTTTGTGTTTTGTTTGTTGTTGTTTTTTGTTTATTTTTTAGTTCCTGTCTGATACATGAACTTACTGACCTTCTTAGTTTTAGGTGTATTGTTTCTCAGATGCTTTTTCTGTTTGTTTTGTTTTGTTTTTTATTTTATTAAGCCTGCTGATTCTTAAAGTCTGTAAATTTATTCTGGATTGAACTTGTCAATAACAAGGCAGAAATCAGTATCTTTGAGACTCAGAAGATTGGGGGAAAATGTAAGAGGTTAGAAATTTCCCTGTTTGTGTTCTTGCAAGGTGGATGCTGTCTGAGCAAGACTGGAAGTAGAGGTTACTTGTTGAGACCGATTGATGTAAGACTTTTCAGTAGGTGTATTTCCTACTAATTATATTGAAATTACTCGTGTTGCCTGTCCATTGGCTGTTAATCTGAGCTTAATTACCTTTTAATTGACTTGTTTTCTGCTAAAGGTTGCATTGCTCAATAGAGCAAGCAGGTTTTCAGCTGTTACTGCAGTTTCTGTCTAATAAATATAGTTAGTTCACTGGCTACTTGTAGTATTACATATGAAATTTCACACCAAGATAGTGCTCAAGTTTCGGTTAAAGCAGTCAGTGTATCTTTATTCTGCTGAACTGTATGAGGACATTTTAAGAATGAGCAAAAGAGACTGCTTTGTATGTTAGCTGTGCTGGGGAAACCAGATGTCCCAGCCCCTTTCCTTCTCCGACTATAGGCGGCCACTTCACCTGAGCTATTCCACAGCACATACTGAAGCATTGCTAGCATCTAATGCTGCTCGTCTCTCAGGACATGTCCTAATGGGGTTCAGGCAGCGTGGTCCATTTCTGAACTAACCAGGTTCTCAGAAGATGCTAACTGCCACGTGAAACAGTGTTCATCATGTTAAAGCAAGAATGAGTCTAGGTACATAGATTCCATAATGAATTTTGAAAGAGCACTGCTCTAATGTATTTAACAAAAGCAAACAGTGCCTTCCATCCTGCTGTTCTAAGGGGTCACTGCTTAGAGGTAATGCTGAAACATAATTGGTGAAACTTCATAACAGTATTTTCTTTGAAAGGTGGTCAGGTGGAGCCACGCTGTTACTTGGAGCATTGGCTTTACTTGTTTTGAATTGTGAGGAGGCAATATGATCCTTGTGATCTATGTATTATTGTATACGAGCACTTGCAGGAACAAGTGCGGCTCTAGTGTTGTTGAAAATTTGAAATGGTGATCTTCTTAAAGGTACCTGGCTTTCAGCACAAATTGAGGTGCCTAAAATAAGGATCTACTGAAAATTACTTAGCGCTTGTCATCTCTCTTCCTCTAGGTGCAGAACTGTCAAACTTTCCACACAGTTACTGCGGTTCTGCATGTAAACCGTATGTGAAGAAATAAGCTCCTAATGAGCCCAAATTAATCAGTTGGTTATGATTCCATGTCTGAGCATATTTTTATTGATGGGTTACTCCAGCCAATTATGGTAGTCTTCAAGGATTACGGTATCTGTGTGCCAGGGAGACCAAGGCACTAATGCATAGTCTGTCTTGCACTTGGCAATAGCCTTGTGCTAGAACCAAGACAAAAGGACTTGTGGAGCCTGAAGGGCAGGGACTGTGTTTCTGTTTTCCTTATGTAGGATGCCAGATTAACTAGATCATTAAAAAATTGGTTTAATCACTGGTTTATTTTTCCTGTTCTCTGCTCCTCTGATGTAAGCCAATATCAATTAGGTAATACACTCTGAACTACTGCACTGAGGTACCACGGAATCAGCTAGTAAATATTAGATGATCTGCCAAGTGATTGAATTAATTTGTCTTCATATAACTAGAAATTATATGAACGAGAGATGTGTAAAGGAAGTGTCCAATGTTCTTTTGACTTTTTTCAAAAATAAGTGAAAAATGTTAGTCAAAAAGCTGTGTAAGGAGACTAACCAAGTGCAGGGATGAAAACTTAATGTAAAGATAAAGAACATCATAAGAATGAAGCAAGTTGTGTAAAAGCCATCTTAACGAATCAGAAAGATGAAATGCTGAGGTTGCTGCTGAAAAGTCCACGTTTATTAAAAAAACTGAGTTAAGGTTCTAAAACAACCATCATGCTTCTTGAAGTGTTTATCCTGACCCACTAAGTCATAAGCTTTTCTTTGTGTCAGAGGATGATTGTTCAGAATTTTTTTCCAGGAAATCTCAAACCACTTCACAAAATCAGTGAATATTACCTTCTTTCTGGCTTGTGTGCAGCTGGCCTTGTGGAAGGGGATATACTGTCTCTCTCTAGAACACACAACATTGGTTAGAAAAGGATTTTAAAGTTAATTGGGAACTAATAAGAATTTTGGATAAGACATACGTTTTGAAAAATAAAACAGAAATAGGACTGATGTCACTCAACTTCTTCTCTGAGAAGGCACCACTTGGTTTTATTGTTTCCAACCAGTCTTTTTCTAGAATAATTTATTTTGCATTGGTTTAAGAGAATTTGTATTGCCTCTCTATTATTGTACCCACTGGCTTCATGTACTAAGCAAGCTATGTAGTATTGACTTTTGCAAACTGTATTAGCCTGTGTTTTATAATTTAAGATACCATATAGAATATAGAAATTAATTTGTCTTGCCAAAGTAACCATCAGAGAGTAAAATAGTTACAATAAGTGGATTCCTTTTTTGTTGTGACTTTGGCATTTAAATAGATATTCATAGTGCCACACATCTAATTTGTCAGGTTACTGAAGCTGCTACCCTGGGTAGAGTGGTAACTGTAATGAATGTTGACAAAATTTTTCATTATTCCAGTTTTTGTATGAGTTCTCTTGATACAGAAAACACATATACTGAACTGGAGAAGTTCTTTGTGGGAGGTTAGTCTACACAGAATTTGCTTTATAATGGGGTGGGGAAAGGCATTTGGTTCTCAGTCTACATCAAGCACGCAAAAGTAAGTGCTTGACAGTGAATATAGTAGAGTGTCTACTGAGAAAGTTTGAAGTGACCCTTGTGCATTTCCCTTGATGCAGAAAATAACTTTCATAGTTGGCAGGAACACGCTTCAAAAGTTTCTCCCATGAGAAAAGCTTTTCTTGCTCACATTGCTTGATGTTGGATTTTTGTGATATTAAGTTGGTTTGTCTGCTTGGAAATGGATATTCTAAGGTCACACATCTATTGAAGATCACTTGGATCAAGTATTGGTGAGCCCCCAAAGTAAAGTTAATAAATAGAATTTGTTTTTCTGACTGGTCCAATGTCTTTTTTTAAAATCATTATGCATTTTTAGGTGAAAAGATAGAGTTTTAATTATGTTCTCACTACTGAAGGGTCAAAAAGGTGTTGTACATAGACACGCTCTAAATGTTTCTTAGTTTCAGCCACCTTATACTGGAGGAAAATCCCATAATGCAAATGGCAACCATGTTTTATTCCTTTGAACTCTACCTGGATTGAACATGCCAGGGAGGCAGCTGTTTTGGTGGGTTTATTACTTTATTTATCTGTTCATGTATTTATTTAGAGATGATCTTGCAGTTAATTTGGTTTTTTAGTCCTTTTTTTGATCTATCTCTTGAGCCCCTCTTCTGAGAGTATGTGTAACCAGATGAATTATACTGTATCAGAATGTTAGAAGACGAAAACCTAGGCTTTTATCTAGCTCTCATCATGCTACAACATATAGAAATAGATGTGTGGTTGCAATGAATCACATTGTGTGCCTTGCTCAGTTCACGTGGTGTAACAGCTGATTCATACAGAACAGCTACCTAATCTTCCTCTTGGTGACAGGCTACGTGCCAAGAAAACAGTCCTGGTACACTACAGTCAGAGCTCCATCTCTCTCTGGAGAGTCCTGTGACCTGTTAAAAGAATTAGCGGAGACTGTGTATATATTGATTTACTTTAATTTCTAGGTTGTTTGACCTTGTATTCTATGAAAGGAGCATCTGTATTCTGCTCCAGCTGATCCTGCTTCAGCAGGGGCTTGCGCTATATGATCTCCAGAGGTTCTTTCCAACCTAAACAATTCTGTGCGTCTAGGAAAGAGAAATGAGGATTTGTTTTAGAAGCATAAGCTAGTAAGCTCTCAAAAACCTAAAAGCAAATGAGTGAGTCTTTTAATTATAAAAGTAAAATGAAGCTTAATACTTCTGCCTTTTCAAAATGCTTAAAGAGAATCAAGGAGCTTTCTTCACACCTTGCTGACCTGAAGTCACAAGCCATATTTAGTAAATATTTACAATACACAGTAATATAGTACATACCTTTTGGAGGAAACCTATTATCTTACCTTAGGCTAGAAGCAAAATAAAAAAAGAACCCTCCCCCCAAGTCCCCTAAACCCAGCCCTTCCTTTTGAGTTGTATAATCCGATGGAATGTTTCAGTTTGTGTATATTCTTACGGTATGTTAGATGTGGAAGTCTCATTCTAAATACTAGCTATCACAGCTTTGTTTTCCTCTTTTTGTCAAAGAATGTTTGGCTATTGCATATGTGCAGCTTTGCAGAACAATTTATACATTCACATGGCAATTTTTGGATGGATGGATGGATGTAAGAGCCATAACTGGACATCGTTACTGGGTGATGGGACGGGGTGAAAGATCAGTGAAAAACAAAAAATGTTGCTGGCCAGTCCTAGCCTCAGTTCCATAGAATGACGGTGGGAAATACGAGCAGTGGATGAACATTTGTGATCAAATTCAGGGGAAACTGTTAAATCTCATGGATGGTGACTGCGCAGGGCTTGTTCACAACATTCGGAGGTAACCTACTAGCAGAGATGAATGTCAACAAAAATTAAAGCAATTCATTAAGCATCTCAGAGGAGCTAACGTTTCACAGCTGCCTACTAAAAATTCAAAACACAGAAGCCATCCTTTCTGTTAACACAGGCAACAGTTTTCAGTGGATCTGTGTACTTCAATATTGTTTTGTTTGATTGAACTGATTATTTAAAACTTATAAAAATATTTTAGGAGTAACTAAATGTATAGATTTAATATCTTCTGGGAACATCTGCAGCTATACAGGGGTGTGAATGTACGTGCAAAAGCAGTTGGGTTGCTTTAAGCTAATGACTTAACATTTGTCATCTCTGACTTAAAAAGATCTGTGATTTAAGATTTGACATTACACATCTATAAACGTGTGTGAATTTTGCTGGTTTTTAAATTGCTCTCGTTCCTCATTACACAGAACTACATTAATTTGGCTCTGGATTGAGTCACGTTGGTCAGTAAGCAGGACACTGGTTATTAGAGTGGTGTAATTCCAGCAGTCAGGTTGACTGTTCTGTTTGTGCTGGGTGAATTCAGAAGCTTAATTTATCTGTTAGCATGGTCACTGCTCTACCAGTAATATAACACCTATCCTTTATGTAATCCTTCCCTTGCTTCAGCCAGCTGATGAAAAGCCAAAAAAGAATAACTTCTGATGGAACTGGATGGAAGTTAAAGCAGGGGAAGGAAATAGAAGTACGTTGGAAATGGTAAAACAGAATAAAATGTGTTTCCGTTGTTGGAAGAAGTTTTGTGGTGCAAAATGAAAAATATGAATTAAAAAAATGCCATGCTGCCCTTTGTAGTTTGAGTGAGAGAGAAGGGTTAGTAGAAATCTGGGTCAGTAGTTTAAATAATCTTACAGAGAATCATGAGATTTAAGCCTTTTGTGTTGGAATTACAAAAGCAATCATAATTAGGCACTTCTATGTTGGAAAAAATGTTCTTAAGTAACTCTAGTATTTGGTCTTTATGGAGACTGTTTTTAAATTTGAACATAAGCAAAGCAGTTCAGGCAGATCAGGTAATTTTGTTAACTGATTGTGTCCTGTTGAACCAAGCCGGTCCCTGGAAGATCTTATTTTCTGGTGCTGGGGTTGCGGCAAGTACAGTGCATTAATTTAAACAATGAAAAAATACAATAACTAAATCTGATCTTCAGAGAACAACACTGTTGTATACGAAGTAAATGCTGAGGCATTCATTATGTTTGGTCTGCAGCTAGTTTTTATATACTGCAGTACGAGGTTGAGCAAGTGGTCTCTAGAGTCTTGCATTCTGCACAGCAGCTTCTCCCCCCTCCCCTCCTTTTTATTTATTTTATTTTAACGCTAGCGCTGGCTCCCTGAGCGGGCTGTGCAGGACAGCAGCAGCCTGTCATCTGACTCAAGTATTAGTTTCATGGTCCAGGAGGAAATGAAGCATTTGATTCCAAAAGTTTTCTCTTCTTCGGTATAATGGTGAGCATATTGTTGCCGATTTGGGGGATGTTTTTTTAATTTTTTTTTTTGTCGTGATGTTATATTTAAGGAAGTGAGTCTATATTACTTATATTTTGGGTATTTGCTACAGGTGTCCTTTTGACGAGGCAGTTGGGAGAGCTTAGCAAAAACAAGGCCAGCTCCTCCTCTGTTGCCCTTTTGGGGGGAGCAAGGGGAGTCAGGAGGGGTATAAGCATAAAGTGACTGTTATTACAACTACACAGGTTTGTCCGTATTACCGTGCTACTTGATTCTTTCTGAACAATTTAATTTATGTGGGAAAAATTGCCGATATAGGAGAAGCCTTCTAAAGTTTAATATTGCTAAGTCATCCTCAGTTAAGTATGTGGCGTAAAGGTTTATATTTAGCACTTCAGTGCAGCAATGCAGTTAGGAATAGAAAATTGCTTTCTCACTTGACTGCAAATAATTAAAATCCAAAAGTTAACATATAAATCATTGCTTCAGTATATGATTTTTCAAGCGTGTGTTTCTGGCAGAATTAAACTAGTTTCACCGTATAAATTAGTATTCCCTTTTCCATAATGTTTTCTTGTGCTTTAGCAGCATATATTCACGTTTATCGGCAATTTCTGGCCAGTAATCAGGAGAGAGAAGGAACTTTTAAATCTTGGAAAAATGAAATCTTTGTACCAGCATGGGGACACAGCAAATCAAACTCTTTTTCATGTGTTTCTGAAATGTGATACTTGATCTGTGCTACCATTGGAGAGAATGCGTCTTCCACAACTGGCACAAGATTATGCCAAATCGTGGGAAGTTTGAATGTTTCTGTCTCCAAATGTGGTGGGGACGAGATACTGGCATTGGTGTTGAGGTTACAAGAAGCTGCACAAGCTTTCCCTGGCTACCCTTCCCAGCTTTATGTTGTGTACAGGGGACTTCTTGCATCTTTCTCACTTGTTTGGGATTGCTGCCTTTTGCTCCAATTCCAGCCTTCTCTTTGCAGTCGCAGCAAGTGTTGTCTTCAAATGTGACCCAAAGCATTGAAATAATGAGAACACCAATATCCACACAGTGTGAGCTTCAGCTCGTTTGTCTTCCAGAAGGAAAGGCTGTAGGCTGGTGTTTCCCTGACTGGCATGTAACTTTTATTCCATTAGAATAGCATGGGGTTTTCTCTGGTGGGACAGTTGGTAGTATATTGTGTCACGCTGTGTGTGTGTGTTTACCTTTCAGCAGTTTGCTGTTCCAGTGCTGCTGCTTTAGAGCTGCCTCGCAAGTCTAGGCAGATAGTAAAAGCAGAAGAAAACTCGTGTCAGAATAACATTGAAATTGGATTTGAAAGGAAGCTTGAGTGTATGGAAGGCGTGTGGGGGGGAATAAAGGAGAAAAATAGATGCTTATAGGGAGTAAGCAGTTTGGTTTTTCCTCTACTCTCCTGAGCTAATAACACAATTTTTAAAAGGAAGAAAAACTGGGCATTGCAAACTCACAAAACTATGGGGTAAGTTTTTCATGAAGATACTGTGATAACCTTTCCCTCTCTGCCACCTGTACATATATGCTGTTTTCCTTTTCACCTTTTTTCACTCTGTGTCCTTTTAACAGTCCCTTTCTCACAGGTATAAATTGTGCAACCAAAAGCATCAGGCTTAGGTTTTTAAAATGCAGCGTAGTGAGCAGTTGATTCTTGAACTTCTGTCCTGAGACTCATGGCTAAATCCTCAGCGATACAGTACAGCTGCATAGTTTGCGAAACCTTGGATATACAATAATGCTTGTCACTTGGAGTTTGAAATCTCTGTGTAAATGTATCTACCTGTTTCATGGAGTCATTTTGGCCTCCAATTAATGTATGTATAATAATGGATTTATACCTAGTAGGACTTTTCATTGCTCTTTAATGTGTAGTTACCACGCAAAAAGAAAACAGATGTCTGCCAAGATATATTTATTGTACTGGTGATGATGATGATGTTTTACAAAATGAATATTCTGCTTAGTAACTTGTGTGTTCTTTTTTTTCTTTCTTTTTCTATTTCTTTCCTCTCCCCTTCTTTCCCCTTCCCTGCCCCCAATCCCGGTTTGGTTGCGCAGAGCTCTGGGATTGAAACGTTAGTGGAGGAGCTTTGCTCCAGACTGAAAGACCTTCAGAGTAAGCAAGGTAAGGAATAAATCTTTAAACTTTTGGGGCTATATATTGTATTTATCAGCAGTGTAACAAGCTGATAAGAGACAAGAGGGCGGGGGGAGCAGGCTGGTAATTCAGTGGCTTTTAAGTATAGACCATGCAACTTTACGTTTGAATAATTTCATTCAAAAAGTTTGAGCAATTCTCTACTAGTATGCTTTGTTTACCTAGGAAATAGGCATTCACAAATGGAATTTTCCTCGAGAAAAGAGATAACTTCATACCCAGCTATGCCTGCTTTTTTACTAAATATTCCATATGCAGGATCCCCTGTCTCCAGCAAAAGAAGTCAAAGTAGGCTTGTTTCTGTTCCTTTTGTGTATTGATATTTGCAAAGAATAGATCACAGTTGTTAGATACTAGCTATTCTTGTGAGAAGCGTCCAAGTAGCCATGGCAGAAAGCTGTGCTTAGCATTTCAAGTCTTTGGTGAGATGATGAAGACTTTCACATTCTCAAGCCTGGAGCATAATGTAGAATTATGTGTCTCCAGTGGAAGTTCATCACACATAAATGTTTGTTCAGGCATGTAGCAGCAACATTTGACGCTTACAGTAAAACTAATATGTTTATGGTGTAGTATAAATAGCAATAAATGAAGTATAAATATTTACCTGCTTAAAGCATTATTTTAGCTGTTTCAATTCCCTTTTCCTGTTATTTAAACAGTAATTACTAGTTGGCTCTTAGTATTTCCTAGTGCTATGCTGTGGCACTTTCTTACTGAGCAAAGATGATGCTCGCCACTTATTTTGAAGAACAAGTAAAGTTAGTGTTTATCTGACAGCATTTCTTTGGTATTTTACAGATTTTAATACAAAAAATTAGAAATGTTTAGAGCCACTTCTCATGTGGGAAATACGCCTTTACTTCCACACAAAGCACAGCGATTACTGCAGGGGCACTTCCTTTTAGTGAAATTCATGAGAAATTTGATGCAACTATTTGTAAAGATATTTAGTTAAAAAATTGCTTTTTAAAATCTTTTTTTGCACTTAGCAATGTGAGAAGAAGATAAAGGTTTGCATATGAAATAATTGAAAATTCGAAAGAAAGTCTCCTAGTGGGGGCGTTGCTAGACATGAAGTTGCTTGCAGCTGCTAGCCAGTTTTTTTTGGTGAAATTTGTAGGGCTTAATAAGACAGCTGTGGAGAACTTGAATCTTGGGTGATAGTTTATAATTTCTTTACGTATAATAATCAGACTATACGTTGTTCTGTTATTTACAGTGGTTTATGGAAATTTACTACTGTTACAGGTCTGCATCCTGGTGCTTTTTGTTAAATACTGTTATAAAATACGCTGGTTTTTTTTTTAATTTTTCTGTTAAATGTTTGGAATTTTCTTCCCAAACAGAGGAGAAGATTCACAAAAAGTTAGAAGGCTCTTTGTCTCCTGAGACTGATTTATCTCCCACAGCAAAGGATCAAGTTGAAATGTATGCATTTTATTATTATTGTCTGTGATGCTTTTCTCCTTTTGCTCCCATGGTTTAAAACAGTGAAGTTAACTTAGTGGGGAATCTGGAGTTTTGTGGCTATTAAGAAATATACTTATTTCCTGCCATCTTGTTTTGTTCATCTTATAGATCTAAATATGAGCATTTGATACTCTGGGCTAGTTTAATTTTTGTTGAAGTCCTTCTGATAGCTTTCTTCTGACTACATGCAGAACACTTTTCTTAAGACCAAGTCAGCTAGGCAAATGAAAAGCCTTTAAAACTGTGTTAGCTGATGTGCTAGAATTGTAGAAGAGAATTAGTTTTCTCTCTCCAGAACTCTTGTCGTTTTCTCCTGTCTCTTGCAGAAGTAGGAAACCGAAACTCAATAACCTTTGAACTCCTTATAACCAAATTATTTTACTAGATGCCAAGTACCTGAGTCTGGTGTTACTGAAGAACCCAGGAGTTTTATCATTGACTTCACTTGGAGATGTGGCTGCTTCTGTAATCGCTTAGTCCTAGCTGTTACTAGCAACAGTCTACTCTTAAGTGTTGTCAAATGGATGATACATCATCAAGGAACTGATTGTGTTAATGTGCACTTAACTCACTTCTGAAGTTAATTGGTTTTCCTCGAAATATATGCAATTTAATGTACATCTCTTTACTGTCCAACACATGCTACTTCAAAGATTGCAGAAAACCCTATTTTAGTCTTGACCCTCTTGGACAAAGTTGTTAGCATCTTAAAATACTGTAAGACTACACGTTTTTGCAGTGACTAAGGTGTTTTGTTAGAAGCTGGGGTCTTGTTGACCATGTTGATGATGTTTGATTTCTGCAATTGCTATAGGTTTTTCTTAATAGCTGGGTGATCAGACTATGCAGAATTTAACAGATTGTATCTCATTCCACGAAGGAGAACTAAAAGAACGTGAAGTTCAGGACTTTGCTCATTTATACTCTAAATCATACATGTGTAAGAAGACTGTAGTGGATTGCTACGTTATTTGATAAATCTGGAGTCCGGCCATCACAGTTTTAACCATCTAGAATTTCTGTCTACTGTGAAGTTTAGTGCTCCCTAAAAATGTGATTGTTTTACTTGGCAGTATGTTTTGAAACATACATTTATATAAGCACTTCTAAAGCTTACCTTAATCTCCCCTTTGTTACCGTTTAAATAAACAGTGCAATGAGCGACACGTGCATGTGTAGAACAAACTAGATTTTGAGGCAACTAGAATGGTAGTGTTTTGATATGTGTTTAGTAACGCTTACTAATCTCAGCACCTGTCTGAAGTTTTATGATTTGAATGTCACCTTTTTGTTTTACTTTCAGGTACTATGAAGCGTTTCCTCCTCTTTCTGAAAAGCCAGTTTGCCTCCAGGAAATTATGACTGTATGGAATAAATCCAAAGTATGCTCTTACTCTAGCTCCTCATCTTCATCCACCGTTCCACCAACTAGCACAGATACATCTTCTCCAAAGGACTGCAATAGCGAAGGTGAAGTAACTAAAGACAGAAGTAATAAAGTATCTGCCACTGTACAGGAAAGAACCCAGCAGAAGAAAAGTAAAAATGAGAAAGAAAACAAGTTTAGTAACAACACTGTTGAAGAGAAGCCTGTTCTGTACAAAAAGCAAGTCCGTCATAAGTCTGAAGGAAAGATGCGTCCTCGCTCCTGGTCATCTGAATCCAGTGAGGCTGGCTCAAGTTCTAGTGGTAATCAAGGTGAATACAAGGCATCAATGAAATGTATTAAAGTAAGACACAAAACAAGAGAGGTTCGAAATAAAAAAGGGCGTAGTGGGCAAAGCAGGCTTTCAGTGAAATCTGGTGAAAAGGCTGATAGAAAAGTCCTCAGCGGAAGCAGCAGCAGCAGCAGCAGTGGGTCCATCAAACAGCTGTGCAAAAGAGGTAAAAGGCCATTGAAAGAAATTGGAAGAAAAGAAGCTGGCGGTAGCGATGGAAAAGATACATATTTAGACAGCAGAAATGAAAAGGAATATAAAGAAGAGCCCTTGTGGTATACTGAGCCGATTACAGAGTACTTTGTTCCCCTTAGCAGAAAAAGCAAGCTGGAGACGACGTACCGCAACAGAGAAGATATATGTGGCGTAACATCAGAGGCTGTAGAAGAGTTGTCTGAATCAGTGCATGGTCTTTGTATTAGCAACAATAATATTCATAAAACATACCTCGCAGCAGGTACTTTCATCGATGGTCACTTTGTAGAAATGCCTGCAGTTCTAAATGAGGATATTGACCTCGCTGGGACCTCAATATGTTCTCAACCGGAGGACGACAAATATTTAGATGATGTTCATCTATCAGAACTAACACACTTCTATGAAGTGGATATTGATCAATCCATGTTGGATCCTGGTGCCTCAGATATGATGCAAGGGGAGAGTCGGATTTTAAATATGATTCGACAGAAGAGTAAAGAAAAAACTGATTTTGAGGCAGAATGTTGCATAGTGTTAGATGGAATGGAGTTGCAAGGGGAAAGTGCAATATGGACAGATTCGACCAGCTCTGTTGGTGCTGAAGGGTGGTTCTTGCAAGACCTTAGTAATTTAGCTCAATTTTGGGAGTGCTGTTCATCTTCTAGCTCTGGTGATGCAGATGGGGAAAGTTTCGGAGGAGATTCTCCCATCAGATTCTCCCCCATCTTAGACAGCACAATGCTTAATTCACACGTGCTTGCTGGCAATCAAGAGCTCTTTTCAGATATTAATGAAGGGTCTGGTATAAACTCTTGTTTTTCAGTGTTTGAAGTGCAATGCAGTAACTCTGTTTTACCATTTTCTTTTGAAACACTCAACTTGGGAAATGAAAATGCAGATTCTAGTAGCACTGCTAATATTCTTGGGAAAACACAGTCTAGATTGCTAATATGGACCAAAAATAGTGCCTTTGATGAAAATGAACACTGTTCCAATCTTTCAACAAGGACCTGTAGTCCATGGTCACACTCAGAAGAAACACGTTCAGACAATGAGACTTTAAATGTTCCGTATGAAGAATCCACGCAATTTAATGCAGAAGATCTTAATTATGTAGTTCCTAGAGTGTCTTCGAGTTACGTAGATGAAGAAATTCTAGATTTTTTGCCCGAAGAAACCTGCCAGCAACAAGCTAGAACTTTAGAAATGCCCACTTTGATTTTCAAAAAAAAATCTAAGCTAGAATCTGTCTGTGGTATTCAGCTAGAACAAAAAGCAGAAAGTAAAGACTATGAAACTACACAAGGGTGTAGTGAAAGCAGTCCACGTGGAGATGGCTACAGCTCAGGGGTTATTAAAGATATTTGGACAAATATGACAGACAGAAATTCGGCAGCGATGGTAGAAATAGAAGGAATAGAAGACGAATTGTTTTCAACTGATGTAAATAACTATTGCTGCTGTTTGGATACAGAAGCAAAAGTTGAAACCCTCCAGGAGCCCAATAAAGCAGTGCAGAGATCAGAGTATCATCTTTGGGAAGGTCAAAAGGAGAATTTAGAGAAGAGAGCCTTTGTCTCAAATGATTTATCAAAAGTAGATGGTGGTGACTATACTACGCCATCAAAACCTTGGGATGTTAACCAGGATAAAGAAAACTCGTTTATACTTGGTGGTGTGTATGGGGAGCTCAAAACATTTAACAGTGATGGAGAATGGGCAGTGGTGCCACCTGGTCACTCCAAAGGGAGCTTATTACAATGTGCAGCTTCTGATGTAGTGACAATAGCTGGTACGGATGTTTTTATGACTCCAGGTAACAGCTTTGCCCCTGGTCATAGGCAATTGTGGAGGCCATTTGTATCATTTGAACAGAATGAGCAATCAAAGAGTGGAGATAATGGATTAAATAAGGGGTTTTCTTTTATCTTCCATGAAGACTTATTAGGAGCTTGTGGTAACTTTCAAGTTGAAGAACCAGGGCTTGAATACTCATTCTCTTCCTTTGACCTGAACAATCCATTTTCACAAGTTCTTCACGTAGAGTGTTCGTTTGAGCCAGAAGGAATTGCATCTTTCAGCCCTAGTTTTAAACCTAAGTCAATTCTGTGCTCCGATTCAGACAGTGAGGTTTTACACCCCAGGATATGTGGTGTCGATCGAACGCAGTACAGGGCTATACGGATTTCTCCAAGGACTCACTTTCGCCCAATTTCTGCATCTGAACTTTCTCCAGGTGGTGGAAGTGAGTCAGAATTTGAGTCAGAAAAAGATGAGGGAGGTATTGCTGTCCCTTCTCAAGTAGACGTATTTGAGGATCCACAAGCAGATCTCAAACCTCTGGAAGAAGATGCAGAAAAAGAAGGGCATTATTATGGAAAATCAGAGCTTGAATCTGGAAAATTCCTTCCCAGATTAAAAAAGTCTGGAATGGAGAAGAGTGCACAAACATCATTGGATTCCCAAGAAGAGTCATCTGGGATGTTGCCAGTAGGAAACCAAGATCCCTGTGTAGAATGCAGTATGAAAGAATCTCTAGATGGGAGGGCGATGGAGAGCTCTAAAGTAAACTGCAGAATAGTGGAGCCACGTGAGGAGACTGGCAGGTTTTGCAGTTGTAAAGCAGGGTGCCATTTCCCCACGTACGAGGATAATCCTGTTTCTTCAGGAGAACTCGAAGAGGTATGTGGATATATAAAATTACGGAATTTGCAGCTGGCAGCTGATAACCAGCAATTTGTCCTGTGACAGTTCAGTTTAAATCTTTGTAATGTATAGTTCTTTAGAAAAAAAGTACACAGTTTTCTAGAAACACTGGAGGTTCCATCTGAGTGTAAGGATATGCTTTTTTGCAGGAAGGCTGTAGAATCTCCATCCTTGGAGATATTAATAAGACATCTAAACTTGGTCCTGGGAAACCTGCTCTAGGTGGCCCAGCTAGAGCAGGGGAGTTAGATAGGACCTCCAGAGTTCCTTTTGAACCTCAGTCATTCTGTGAGAAATTAACCATCTTCAGGCATTATGGTGTCATCTTGCATAGCTTTAGAAATATATGCATGTGTGCACTCATGTGACTTTAAATCTGTTTACCTTTGGTTTCTAGCTTATCTGATTTACATATAGTATGTTAAAATGTGCATAAAGTTTAAGTAATGAGATATTATTGATTGTGATTCAAACCTATTTTAAAATTTTGAAGAGGATGATCTGAACTCAGTCTTTGCAATATGAATTACAGTTACTTCCAAGTACAAGAATTTGGAGTTGAATTTTTGGGTGTAAACTTCAGGAGAGACAGGTTTGTAGAAAGGCTTAATGGTCTGGAGATTAAAATGTTCTCTTGTCAGGGTAGACAAAAAGAAATAGAACGTGAATGTGGGTTATCCATCACTACCACAGTACTGTAAAGAGGCCTAACTAGAACTAGAGGCTAAGCTCAGTTTTCTTTTAGGTCGTTGTAGCCATAAATTAAATCATGATCAAGAGCAAAAAAACCCTTCCAGACAAAAATATCCAAGTTCTTCTTGCTGTGAGCTCCCTCTGCTCTTGAGAAGAAATATTTGACCAGCAAAACGAAGGTCCTGTGAATGAGGAGGGCACCAAAGCTGATGATGAGGCTGGAAGGCGTGTTCTGTGTACACACCTTCCAAAGCCTGAGTACTTTGGGCTTGTCTAGTTTAGAGAAAAGGAGGCTGAGGGAAGACCTCATTGCTCTCCTCAGATTCCTGGGGAGGGGAAGTTGGGTGGGAGGTGCTGATCTCTTCTCCTGGGATCCCAGGAGGTGTGGGAATGGTTCAAGGCTGCGCCGGTGGGAAGTTTAGACTGGACTTTAGGAAGCATTTCTTTACTGAGAGGGTGCTCAAACCCTGGAACATGCTGCTTAGAAAGGTGGTTAGTGTCCCAAGCTTGTCAGTGTTTAAGAAGCATTTGAACAACGTCCTTAAGAATACCCTTTTGGTCAGCCTGAAGTGAAGCCTTTATTCAGCCACTTTTGGTCAGCCCTGAAGTGGTTGGGCAGTTGGACTAGATGGTTGTTGTAGCTCCCTTCCAACTGAAATAGTCTAGGCTATTCTGTTCTATTCTGGACAGACCAGAGATGTTGCCTGGATAGTTGTAAGTTGCATCTTCCCTTATCTTTTCCACTTCACCCTCTTCCACATACTCAGCAGTTGTTGTATCTACATAGGAGGGATTTTTTTTTTTGTTTTCAACTGAAGAGTTGCACCCCGCTTGTTTTGAGCGATTGTAGATTCCTCAATTTTAAGTTTGAAACACTAATTGATGTATATAAAAGCTATTTTTTTCTTGCTGAAACTAAAGCTAACCTCTTTAAGGAACTATGATTTTGTTCAACATTTTCCTTCTTCCCCATTTGTTTCTCCTCCTTTAATTGCTACTGCAGCTTCTTTTCTCAGTATCAATCAGTTGATGTTTGCTGTTTGCACAAGAATCAAATTTGTGACTTTTCCATGCTTAACTGTTAATTTGACAACAATAAAGTGGCTCCAAAAATCTTTTCTGGGTGTATTCTAGGCCTTGCAAAAAGTGTCACCAAAAAATTAATAAACTTACAGTCTAAGTTAGAACAGATTCTGGAATTAACCTTTTACCAGGAGTAAGCAGAATCTGACTTAATCATGCAGTAGGACATAATGAATGAATAAATGTTACAGTACATGTATTTGTGACAGCAGGAGTCTGAAGTTCTTTCCAGCCCTTTCCAGGTCTCCTTTCTGGATGCTCAGTGCTCCATGAGGGATTCTTATGCTCATCTTTGCTTCAACCACTTAACCATTCAAGAAGGTAGTGTCTGATTTAAGATAAGCTTGCAGTGGTTCCATAGTTCATGGTAGCTATGAGGCTTGAAAAAACTTTGGTACTGAATAGGGCCCAAAAAGCTCTAGTATTTAATTTTATTTAAGTTTGTCAGTGCAAGAGGAAAACTAACTGCTTCCCTTGCTCAGGTCACATGATTTTATAGCCATTTTCATAGCTTCAAAATGACAAACCACTGAGAGGTACAAAGGGCCAAGGACAGTTTCAGCAGTCTGAACTCCAGTTTGGTTTGCAATTAAGCTCATTCTGGGGGGCTTGAGAAGCCTGATTGCAATCTAGACTCAGAAAGGCTGGGTTCAGTAATCCTTCTGCATCTAACAGGTCTCAAGGGGATATGTGCAGACTGGTCTTTTCTAAGAGCTGTTAGTGTGTATCTGAAGATAATTGTTGGGGTTTTTGCTTGAGAGACTTAACCGCAGTAATACATTTAGATAATCTGAAAAAGAAGAGGATTTTAAACCATTAAAATAACTTCAATATGCTGGTTGTGAAGTAAACCTTAATTAGTAAAGATGATGACTATATATTGTGTGGGAAGGGGTGCAAAAGTCATGCAAGTATGTCTTCTGAGTGTAAACTTTTCTTCTTTTGAAGAGTGGTATTGTTTATTTTCACAAGCATTAAACAAAATCAGTATAAAATACCTAGAGTGAAGATGGTTTAGCAGAAACATCCTTCCTGGACACCCCACTCATTCATACATGCATGGGGGAAAAAATAGTTTTAACTTGAGCAGAGGCTATGGAATTGATTGATTAGTATTAGATTAATAATTGTAAAAGACTTTTTTTTTTTTTAATTAAACTTGTGTGCTTCTTTCTGTTGACTTACGATAAAAATTAAAGATATTGTTTAACTCACTGTTATTTAACATAAATCTTGAGTTGTGTTCTGAGGCACCTCCAACATCTTTCCACAAATAATGGATGTGAAAATAATATAATAGAAAACATTCTATCACGATAACCTGAATTCTATACATGCTGTTCAAACACACATCTTTGAATACCTCCTATTTCTAAGACTGTAGGAGAATCTGTTTCAGTTTCCTCATTCTTGAACTTCCATAGCATGGGATTATAGCATGTTTTTCAGAAGTTCTTCAAAAGTGAATGAAAATTTTACACCTAGTTTTAAGATTAAATAAAGAATAAAATAAGAAAAATTTAAAAGCACAAAACCCCACCCCCAAACAAAAAAACCCCTCCGCTCTCCCAAAGAACAAAAAATACCCCCTGAAATACAGTCTTCCTTCTTCCAAGTAAATGCTCTTAACATTTAGCTGTGGATGCAGGGGTAAATACACACTCTGGTTCAATTAATGGTCTCTGAATATAACAACACTGGATCTTTTGCCAGCAAATTTGATGTGGGCTCTGATCCAGCAGGTGTGCCCTAAGAATGCTTATATTATTGAGTCCTTGACAAAGATTAAAGAAAGGCTTGGAGGTTTCTTGGGATCAGTACCAAACTTCTGAGGTCTGAACGTGCCTGGGACAATGCATTTGGGGATGAGGAAATCTTGCCAGCAAAAACCTTAAGTGTTTATGGATCTCATGACTTTATTGGCCTGTTTGCTTGACTGGAACAATGCTATGGAAGTGTGTAACTCCATTAGGAAGGACTGGCAGGAGAGGAAACGTGTATTGGTTCTGAGGTCAATAGTGTAGAAAACCTGCCATAAACCTAGGTAGTGATAAGAGGGAGATAAAATTCAGAGGGATCTTCTTTCTGTCTTAAAATCAGGAAAACATTCAAGAGCATGTAGAGACCCGCATACAAAGCAAAAGACGTCATTGTGGAAGAGAGAGTAATTTGGGGGCTGCCTGGAAAAGGATTGGTCCAGATAGTTCTTTATCTGTACTGATTATGGCAGATGATGAAAACACCTACAAAGATTCTGAGCTCTGACTCTTAGTTAAATTAAATTAAATTAATTGCATTTGCTGAGATTTTTAGGGTGAAAGTATCTTGTATAAGAGGGACCTTAAAAAGATACAGAGTAAACACTGACACTATAAAAATCATGAGAAAAAAACCAAGGTTTAAAATAAGCAAATTAAATAAAGATCTGTTACACCTCAAAGTCATAGAGGTAAATCAGAAACAGAAGAATGACTGAAGAATGTTTCTGAGACACAGAACTAACAAGCATAGAGAACTATGAAAAGATAATGGCAAAAAGGTATTGATTATTATGGTTTTTGTTATAGTTTGAATTGTTGGTGAAAAGACAATTAGCCAGTAGTACAGGTAAATTACACTGTCTCAGCCTTAGAAATATTCAGCTGAATAGCACGAGGAGCAGCAACTAATCTGAAGAAAAAAAGCCTAGTGGAATACTTGTTTGAGAACACGCAGAAAATGAAAAGTATATAAAAAGCAAACAAAAAAGATTAAAATGGAACTTGGTGATTACCAATGACTTTCTTAAGTTCCCTACAGAAGTGTTTTAAACTGTAGGTGGCACAGATGCATGAGAAACTGAGGAAGTTTCAATTTACTGGTTCGGTGAAAAGATTGCACTCTCAAAATAAGTCAGTGGCTTTTAAAAGGACAAGGGAGATGATTATTTTTTTTCGATTTGGGGCGTAAAATACATATTTATGAAAATCCCTGATGATACCAAAATGGAAAAGTCTGCAGTTATACTGGAAGACAGGATCAGAATCAGAAAGTTGTTAAATTGGAGAAACAGTCTGAACAATAAAATGCAATCCAGCACGGACAAATACAAACGTCTACAGAAAACAGTAATCCTCTTCACAAACATGGCACATGATGTAAAACAGAAAAACATCTTCAAGTAGGTTGTAAACTGAACGTAAGTCAGCAATGACACACTGCAAAAGACAGCAACCTTGTGATATATTAATAGGGAAGCCCTTCTGTAAGAGGGAAAGTAATTGCTCCTCTGGAGCTGGAAAGCCTTCTGCTGGAGTACCAGGCTTGGTTCCTGTTACCTTACGTCAAGAAAGATGTCCTGAGGAGGCCAACACAGAAATCACTGCTTTTGAAAAGTGAAGGAGCTGGGGTTGCTCCATCTCAAAATAGAAAATTAAAAAAGAAACTTGAAGAAGACTCCAGCGGTTTTGCACAAAACATATTCATGGTTACAGGAGATAAAGAAAAAGCTGAGCTTGTTCTGTAGTCTCTGGTAAACACAAACTGGATGAAATGACTTTAAATCACACCAAGAGCAATTAAAGGAAAAGAATTCTAACCAAAAAGTTAGCTTAGTAAGGCTTGGTATTACAATTGTGGTTGAGCAAGCCTCAGTTATATTTAGTGAAGCAGTCTTGAAGAGGTGGAGAGTGTAGCGATAGTGCATTTTGATTCTGGCTTTGTCTAGTCTCGTCTCTACTCTTGTACAATCTCACAGAGTCCCTTACATGTGTATTTTCAGTGAAATTTGAGAATTGCATGACTGCCAAATAGGTTTTAAGAATATAAATTGTAGAATGGTTTGGGTCACATAATCCAACCTCCCCTGCAGTGAGCAGGGGCATCTTCAACTCAGTTGGGTTGCTCAAAGCCCCATCCAGCCTGACCTTGAATGTTTCCAGGGATGGGGCACCTGCCACCTCTCTGGGCAATCTGTTGCAGTGTCTCACCATCCTCATTGTAAAAATTTCTTCCTTATGTCTTGTCTAAACCTACCCTCTTTTAGTTTAAAGCCATTACCCCTGCCCGTCACAAGACCTGCTAAAACGTTTGCCCCTGTCTTTCCCATAGGCCCACTTTAAGGATTGAAAGGCTGCCACCAGTACCCCCAAGTCCTTCTCAGCAGGACTGCTCTTAATCCCTTCATCCCCCAGCCTGCATTGATACTGGGGGTTGCCCCATGCCAGGTGAATGACCCTGCATTTGAACCCCGTGAGGTTCACGTTGGCCCACTTCTCAAGCCTGTCCAGGTGCCTCTGGATGGCATCCTGTCCCTCGGGTGTGTCAGCTGCACCACTCAGCTTGGTGATTTCTGCAAACTTGCTGAGGGTGCACTCAATACCACTGTCTGTGTCATCAATGAAGATAATAAACAGTACTGGTCCCAATATGAACTCCTGAGGGACACAGCTTGTCACCAGTCTCCATCTGGATATTGAGCCATTAACCACAACCCTCTGGATGAGATAATCCAACTAATTCCTCATCCACTGAACAGTCCACCCAGTGAGTCTGTATCTCTCTGATTTAGAGAAGGATGTTGTGGGGGATTGTGTCAAAGGCCTTACAGAAGTCCAGGTAGAAAACATCTGTAGCTCTTCCTTTGTCCACTGATGTAGACACTCCATCACAGGAGGCCACTAGGTTCTTCTGGCAAGAGCTGCCCTTGGTGAAGCCATGCTGGCTGTCTTGACTCACCTCCCTGTCCTTCATGTGCCTTAGCAGAGCTTCTAGAAGGATCTCTTCCGTGATCTTCCCAGGCACAAAAATGAAGTAGTTCCCAGGGTCCTCACTTCTACCCTTTTAAAAAAAGGATGCAATGTTTCCCTTTTTGCAGTCACTGAGGACTTCACCTGACTGTTGCGACTGTTGCGTGAATAGTGGCTTGGCAAGTACATCAGCCAATTCCATCAGGACTCTTGAGATGCATCAAGTACCATAGACTTCTTTATGTTCAGGTTCCTCAGGTGGTCATGAACTTGATCTTCTCTTACAGTGGGAGGGACTTTGCTCCTGCCTTGCAGTCCATCGACTTGAGAGGTGTGGGAAGAGATGTTGCCAATGAAGACTGAGGCATAAAAGTTGTTGAGTTACCTCAACCTTCTCCTTGTCTGTTATTACCAGTTTGCCTATCTTTATCATCAGGGTGTCCGCTTTCTTTGACCTTCCTTTTGTGGCTGATACACCTGTAGAAGCTGTTATTTGCATCCCTTGCCACATTCAGCTGCAGCTGCACCTTGGTCTTCCTGACCATGCCCCTACACAACCAGGCAGGG
>VZRU01009979.1:0-17741 GCA_013398155.1 Pedionomus torquatus | reverse complement strand
GGTGTGTCAGCTGCACCACTCAGCTTGGTGATTTCTGCAAACTTGCTGAGGGTGCACTCAATACCACTGTCTGTGTCATCAATGAAGATAATAAACAGTACTGGTCCCAATATGAACTCCTGAGGGACACAGCTTGTCACCAGTCTCCATCTGGATATTGAGCCATTAACCACAACCCTCTGGATGAGATAATCCAACTAATTCCTCATCCACTGAACAGTCCGCCCAGTGAGTCTGTATCTCTCTGATTTAGAGAAGGATGTTGTGGGGGATTGTGTCAAAGGCCTTACAGAAGTCCAGGTAGAAAACATCTGTAGCTCTTCCTTTGTCCACTGATGTAGACACTCCATCACAGGAGGCCACTAGGTTCTTCTGGCAAGAGCTGCCCTTGGTGAAGCCATGCTGGCTGTCTTGACTCACCTCCCTGTCCTTCATGTGCCTTAGCAGAGCTTCTAGAAGGATCTCTTCCGTGATCTTCCCAGGCACAAAAATGAAGTAGTTCCCAGGGTCCTCACTTCTACCCTTTTAAAAAAAGGATGCAATGTTTCCCTTTTTGCAGTCACTGAGGACTTCACCTGACTGTTGCGACTGTTGCGTGAATAGTGGCTTGGCAAGTACATCAGCCAATTCCATCAGGACTCTTGAGATGCATCAAGTACCATAGACTTCTTTATGTTCAGGTTCCTCAGGTGGTCATGAACTTGATCTTCTCTTACAGTGGGAGGGACTTTGCTCCTGCCTTGCAGTCCATCGACTTGAGAGGTGTGGGAAGAGATGTTGCCAATGAAGACTGAGGCATAAAAGTTGTTGAGTTACCTCAACCTTCTCCTTGTCTGTTATTACCAGTTTGCCTATCTTTATCATCAGGGTGTCCGCTTTCTTTGACCTTCCTTTTGTGGCTGATACACCTGTAGAAGCTGTTATTTGCATCCCTTGCCACATTCAGCTGCAGCTGCACCTTGGTCTTCCTGACCATGCCCCTACACAACCAGGCAGGGTTTCTGTACTCTGCCCACGATACCTGTCCTTTCTTCCACTGCCTGTCCATTTCCTACTTGCCCTTGAGTTTGACCAGCAGGGCTTGACTTAGCCATGCAGATCTCTTGCCCTCCTTTCCTGATTTCTTACCCATGAAGCCTAGACTCAGCTGCCTTTGTTCATTTGTGACCAGCTTCTTCAGCCAGATGCAGCTTCCCTGGGCAGCTGATGGACTAAAATGAGGATCTGATGTTGGATAGGACTCAATGGGTTCATTGCTCCTTTAACTTCTAAATTAGACTTGTGTTTCTTGTGTGCTTTCTGATAGCAAGGGATGGCAGAGCAGGTTCAAGGAAATCTGTACTTACAGATTTTTATGACTTTTAATTTTTCCGTGGTTGGTTATGAAGCTGTCGGATAATACTCCGATCATAATGAGGCTTTAGTGCTAATTCTGTTCAGATTCAGCAAAACTCTTGTCACTGCCTCAATCCTTGTCACCGTCACCATGCATTCTGAAAGAGTAAGAATATTCATTGCTCGTGCTCTCAAGTTAATATCTAAAGCTCAGACAGTCTGTGCTAAAAGGCGTATCAATTTAGATGAAAAATAATAGCTGTTTGGATGGGTAGCTGGAAAATTTAATAACACTTTTCATTAAGTACTTGAAGTGCCCTTTTTTCAAGATACATGGTCCTTAAAACTGTAGACTCCAGAAAATGCTTTGTGTAAATTTTGCTTGAAGAATAAAGTTTGGACCAATGTAACTCTTCTAACAAGAAAATGACTAATCAGCCACATGTTCTAGACTTTTGTCTGTAACTGTTGGCAAAAAACTTGTGATGGAAGCAAGGAAATCAACAGAAACGATTGCTACCTCATAAAAATTTGCTAGTTGAGCAACAGCAAATAATACTGTACTGATATTTCCCCTGGGTAGATTGTTGATAAAAGAAGATTGAAGTTATTAAGCACATCCTCTACCAGTTCCTGTTGGAGAAAAAAAATGTGTTGCTTATTCGGAAATGCTCTCCCACAAACGTAGTTGGGATTGCTGTTATTTTCTGCCAAGAAGAAAGAGTAACGTAAATTCCTAATTAACGGCTTATATGAGAAATCAAGCTCTTACCTGAGGAGAAATATTTTTACATATAACAAAATATAAATAAATATTTGGAGGTTTGTGGGTTTTTTTAATTTATCAACGTGAACTTCCCTTTTAATACATCAGAAGAGGGGGAAGGAACCTCGCTTCCCTGGCCCCTCCAGATTTCTCCTACTTTTTGGTCCTTGGCTTTTCCATCTATGCATTTATCATTTGGGTAATAAAACCTCATATTGCAGATGTGACATTGAGATATTTTATCATAATTCAGTCTTTTTAATTCTCCTTTCGTGCTTCTAGACCGGATCTTTCCCAACTTTGGTGGTCATTGTTTCCTCACCCGCCTAAATGCCCCTGGCAAAGACGTTCCTAAAAGTTGCCTTAGTATCCCGTCATACAGAACTCGCAGTTAAATTTTATCCTGTGTGAGCAAACCAACAGTACAGTGTGCAACTACTGCACCAGACAGTTGCAATTTCTAATACCAGTACCATTGAGAGTAATAGCTATTTAGATGGGTTGCTGGAAAAATTTTATAAAAGTCATGGAACACTGGAAGTTTATGTGTGTATATGTGAGAGAGGAGGAGGTGGCATAAATTGAAAATGCTTTTTTCAAAAGGGAAAGAATGCCAAGAAAGAAGGCAAAGTCTTGGTACTATTCTGGAGTTGGTATTTTGTATTTTTGAATTGGGAGCATTTCTTTCATTCACAGAAATGTTCATAGTGACAGACTATGCAATGATAGCAAACATCTAAGCAGCTGTAGGGAAAAATTAGTTTTGTCAGTGAATGTATAGAATGGATATGAGTTCATGGCCCCATCACTGAACCCCCACATGGATGGGGTATGGACAGCGGGTCTCTCAACATCTGTGCTTTTGCTTTATACATCTGACCTTAACGCTGCTTTAGAAATGACCATCAGTCATTCCATGGGGGTCAGTGTGGGGAAGAGGGCCAGGTCTGGGCTCAGACTGAAGTCTTGCTGGGCTGCTGCATTCAGCCAGGAGAGGTGTCTCCGCCTTTCTCCAGCTCTTCTGGTATCAAGGCAGGAAGGGAAGGACGCAGGACTGAGGTGGCCTGTAGCCAGCGTCAGTTTGGTCACCGAGAGAAACCACCAATGGTTCAGTTACCATCCTGAAGCAGGGGACTTAGCGCAGGGAGCTTGTTATACCCTGCTGCCAGAGTCATGCTGGCTTTGCCTGCGACCCATTCTCGTGTGCAAATACGAGTGCAGGTGTGACACCAGGGATGTGGGAAACTTTGCAGCTAATAAAGCCTTGTGTCTGTAGAGTTCAGAGGGCTCTTTCCGCGCTCAGCAGCAGAGTGAGGCTTCCATGGTTGAATTTATTTGTAAATGCACAGATTTCTTACTAAGTTCTGCTTGATTGGGTTGGGGGGTTTGTGTGTGTGTGTGTGTTTTTGTTTGTTTGTTTGGTTTTTTGTTTGGTTGGTTTGGTTTGGGCTTTTTTGTTTGGTTGGTTTTTTTCTTTGTGGGGTTGGAGTTTTTGAGGGATTTTTTTGGTGTGTTTGTGGTTAGACTTGATCTCAGAGGTCCCTTCCAACCATGAAAATTATGTGATTCAAATACCCTTGAGCTTACTCCTTCCTTCCTTCCTTCCTTCCTTCCTTCCTTCCTTCCTTCCTTCCTTCCGTCCGTCCGTCCGTCCGTCCGTCCGTCCGTCCTTCCTTCTGTCCTTCCTTCTCTGTTCTTGATCTGGGGTTGGAGCTTTTGGAGGGTGGTTCCAAAAGGACTGTTCCTCGGTGTTATGAGAGGAAGCCAGCACAGATAATTTAAATACATTTAAGTATTTATTACAGCAGAATTTCACAGGGAAAAAAGTTAAATCTGCACACACTTCTGAATAGAGCACTCTACAATTGCTCATTTGTTTTAAGAGGGACTTCTGTTTACTAAGCAATAAACACTTATAAGGATAGGATCTATAGGTTTGTAGTAGCTTAAGGAAGAACAGAAGGAGGTTTGTTGATTTTCCATTCCTAAGTGCTGTCAGGTTTACAGAGGAGGAAGCTGGCTAGAAACTCAGTGATGAAGCTCATTCATTACTGGTTTGCAGTAGCCAGTTGTCACAAGCTGGCATCATCTTTTGAAGGTTAATGGGGTTACCCCAGACGCAGTTATAAAACTAGGGACACGTCTGTTGTGACAAGGCTTTGGTATTTTAGCCATGTCCATTAATTTAATAAGGGAAGGGCTCTGGTCAACTTAAATTAGCATTAAAATATGATGGTGGGGTAGTTTTTAGACATTTTTGATAAGTAGATGGAGATTATTTTTGGCATAAAGACAAATTATTAATCCTCACAACCAGTTATTCTTCATGTTGGCACATTAATTCTCTGGTTTAATTGTATGTTATCCCATTCATGGTAATGGTACTACTTTAAACATTACATTACACTTCTTATTTGCTTTCTTTTCTGTTTTGTTTTACACTGAACTATTTGTCATGTTGCCTAATGCTGTTTCATTGTATTTTCATCTCTCAGGCCGCTGTCTGTTTGCTCTTGTTTTGTGCTTAGATTACACAGTGTAGTGCTGGAATTCATGTTTCTGTTCTGGATTTGTACAACTCTGTCTTGACAAAGTATGAGTCCCTGCGTGGACATCATATTGATTGAGTTCAGCTAATGAGTGTGCACCCAATGGATGTTCTATTGTAGTTTGACAGTCCTTTCCTGTTAGTATTAGAGATTGAACCGTGTGACCTATAAAAAAATCGGTTGTAGCACCAGAGTTTCCTCCTTTACATGTAAGTATGTTATTTGTGGCATAATGAAGTGTGATTATTGTCTAAACACTTTCCTATATTGAATACTAATCTGCAGAGAATGAGTGGCAGCCAGGAAAAGCAATGCTGGTGGGAAAAGGCGCTCTATTCTCCCCTTTTTCCTGCATCACAGTGTGAAGGTAAGAAGCGATGCCTGTTGGAACTAACTTGCTCTTGCACCTGTGTTAGAATCAAGTCCTATTTCTTATGAATTGGAACTCCTATCTGTATTTACAAAAATCCACACAGTGAACTTCTAAGAACAAATTCTCTTATCTGAGGGAGAACTGGGATGCTTCAGTTGGATTTGTAATAAATCTCTAGTGTGCTTCTAAATAGTCTTAAAGTCAAAGTACTTTTAAAATAGCTTTAATATTTATGCACAATTACTTAATTACTTCCAGAATCTGGAATTAAGTAAATAGAATATTAATCTCTGACTCTGAACATATTTTATTACACCTTTGAATATGTTTCAACCTGAATAATGCTTACTAGGTTTTATAATTTTATTAGAATGTGAAAACATGATAATTACCTTTTATGGGTTCGTATAAATAACGTACCAGTCATTCAGTGAATGTGTGCAATTTCTCTCAAACTGGGAAGGAGAGGGATTTGCCTCTCGGCCACTCCTTCCACAGTGACGATCTGGGAATTTTTCTGTCCCGCACAGGGAGTGGGTCCATTCTGGGGTAGGAGGCTGCTGGCAGGCGGGAGCAGGTGTGCTTCTAGCACTCTCTGTTGCCTCCCAAAAATTCCTAGCATCTGACAGCTGGCCCCAGCCCCGCTTTTCAGTGGGCAGGCAAGAATCCAGACAGCATTTTTTTTTTGTTTTGTTTTTGCCTGCAGACCAATTTCCCTTTTCCGGGGAGAAGGCAAGAAGCAAACTAAGAACATTGTGTGTACTGAGTTGACAGGCCGTGTGACGCGTTCTGCTGGCAGAGGCTCAGCGCAATACGCTTCTAATCAGAGAGAGACCTGCTTCCTTAATAATCTGGAAGTAGATTAGCCAGTAATTATTACTGAACTATTTTTGGAGCGCACCTTAAAGCGCCACCAACTAAACTGCTTTCTCTGTGCCTAAATGCCTCTGCTTTGGTGTTTAGGACATTTTGGGTTACTTTCAAGAACATCTCAATTTACTTCACTCCCAGCTAGAGAAATGGGTTTGCACACAGTGAGGGTGAATAGGCTGATGCCTACAAGACTTTGATTTGTCTCCTGGACTGGTCACAGAACCTCCCATATTAGAAGAACACTGACTATTTATAAAGTCAAGTCATGTAGTGTCCTTTTGTGAAGTTGTGGGGTTTTTTTCAGGGCGACAGCCGGGGAGTTGTTCTTCAGGCTCTAAAGGCAAGGCAGTGACTCGCACCCTTGAGTGAGTCTTGCAGAGAGTGAGCCCTGAATTCCTGAGCGAGCCTTGTGTCAGCCTTTTGCTGACACCTGCCGGTGAACCTGCATAACTCTGCGGGTGTTTCACCACCGGATTTGGGCGGAGGGAGGCAGAATAGAGAGTGTAAAATACTACCAAGTCCAGACCCAGCTTGATAGAGCAGCAGGATTTCTGTCAAGTGCAACAGTTCCAGGATTTCCTCTTTTAGAGTAAGTTTAACAAAAGCTGAGCTTTATCCACAGAGCTAATATTACTCTTTCACAAATCTTTAGCTGTATCCAGGTTTCTGTGGGGGTGTTTTTTAGTATGTGGATATTGATGTGTGTGATCCATGTATATCTGTCTGATACACGTTGATATTTTATATGGGAATTTACTCTGGTAGGCGGAAACCACAGCCATTCATGTCAATGTATTTTTTTGGAGCTTCAATCAGGATGAGGCTGCTCTTGCAGCGGATTCTGTGTGGGTACAGAAACAGGAATGATCTGGAACACCATGCGGTGTCAGAATTGAAAAATTCCGAATCATTTATAATAAAAGAGCAATTCTTGCTCTTTGTACCTGACTGTTTTAGTTGCTTTCATTAATTAAGTAGCTGCTTCTTATCATTAGTTGGTTATCCAGGTAAGATTCGATGAAGCTTCTGTAAGATATTACAGTTATCTCTTCAAGGATGACACTCTGAGATCCCCCAGAAGCACAGAGTTGACATGGCTTAGAGTGTGAATTTTAAGAGTACTTGTCTAGATGTTTTCATTTTGACTAAATGTAAATAACAGTGTTCCTCAATTCTGTTTTTTCTTCCTTTTTCCTCTGAAACACCCCTACAAACACAATGTAAGAGTGTTACACAAATGCCAAGGGAGAGAATGGTGTAGGAGAATTTGCAGATGTAAAGGAAATATCCAATGATGATGAACATCTTTTAGATTTTAATATGGTAAGTTCATCGTTGAGTTTGTTTATTCTATAAGGGTGCACAGCCACGTCTTGCTTTTCATCACAGTTTTCAGACTGGCCTCAAATGAAATTCCTACAGAAACCTTCACAAGCTTTTCTTTCCTCGCTTTGGTTTTTAATCTCCTCTGTGTCTTGCGCGTTCTTCTGAAACCTCCTCAGCGCTGTACCTGGGGGAGTACAACCCTCTGTACAAACAGTTGTACCTCTAGTAGTTAAGCAAACTCAGTTTCCTTTGGGAACACTTGGCTTTTGCTTGTCGTGCGTGTTCAACATCAGTCTTTTTGCCTCAGCTCCTAATTTCCGTGAGGGGACTGACGTGCACTCTGAAGGCAGAGAAGTGCCAGTAAAGGTGTAAACATAACGTGTGCTGAACTCTCTCCTGCTAACAAGCAGAAGGGGGACTTTTTGCTGTAGCGAAAATCTTTGTGTACACATGCACTGACAGACTTCTAAACTTCATAGTGATGCCAGCACTTAAATGTACGCTGTGACATGCTTGCTATAGCTTTACTGATCTCAAAGATATACTGGTTTTGCTTGAAGTTCAGTCAATTTAATACTTTCTACCAAACTTTGGAGACAAATTTTGCAGTGATTTCCTAACGTGACCTGTGATAATGATGCATTCTGAGTTCGCTTTTGATTCTCTTGCTGTTTTGTGCAAATCCTAAAATGAAGGAACAGAAAAAAAATAATGAAAGCCTCACCTTTTTTTTCCTGCTGTTCTGCAGTCCTGTCTCCATAGTGGCCTAAGTCAGGAAAGAGGAGGACTTGCCCTGTAATCGGGACATCTCTCTTGAACAACTGTCCAAGTGTATAACCTCCCAGCTCAGAGAAAAGCAAGCATGTTCTTTCTTGTTCCCCATCAACACTGTCAGTTTAAATCCTTAGGTTTCTTCTGTTTATGAAGCAAGATGTGCAGATGATATAAATGCTGAGGCAAAACCAAATGGCTTCAGGAAGAAGATCTACTCCAGTGATAGCTCCAGCTCTGAAGACACGGCTTCAGAAGGTGGAAGTGAATGGGCTGATCCATGTGAGGAGGAGCTTTTTTCTCGAACTCAACTATAAAAACTGCAGAGTAGAACAGATGATTTAAAAGTAACGTGAGATGGAAAACTATCCTTCTTGAGGGTCTGTAGCTCTAAAACAACAACTTGAGTTTCCTCTTCAGTTAATGGATTCAGATGTGTATTTATCTTTCTCTTCTTGCTTATTTTATAGATGAGGACACAGCTGTCCTGTTGAAGATTTTTTTTCCCCCCAAAGAAACCCTGTTAAATTCTTGGCTATTTGAACTAGACTAGATTGTGTTGTCAAATCAAGAATGGATGTGCATGTGCTTGTCTTAGTAGTACCACTGCTTTTTTGCATCTTAATTGCAGTTCTTTTCATTCGTAACTGTAGCCCTACCACTATTACTATCTTCCTAGCATCGCAGTGTCTACAACTACTTCTGCTATTCAGAGACTTCTGCTTTCTGCACATTAGGCTTTGTTCTTTAAGAACTGGGAGATAAATACTTAACACTGTAATCTATCAGTGCCTTTCTGAATGCAGGAGAAAAAGCATGAATGACTTGTCCAGTCTTCATTCAGTAAATCTCATAACTTTGAAGTAGGAACAACAGGGTTGTGCTTTAGAGACTTACAGAAACTGTGTTTTCTGTCCTATGACTCCCCCCTCCCGCAAACCAACACTGAGGATACCGTGGTTTGTATTTTTGCTAACTGGAGAAGCCAAGGATTTTTTGTAGGTACGGAGGCAATGTGGGGTCGGTCGGGTTTTTTTTTTTCTTCCTTTTTTTTCTTTTTTTTTGTCCTTTTTAGCAACTTGCCAATGCGGGGCAGAAGTTTAAAAAGTAACACCAAAAATATTAAACCACTGGGGTGATGATGTGTGGATTGTTGTGAACTTTGTAACGAGAATGTTGTCTTGTTGCAGATGATGGCATTCATGTAAGCTGCAAAAGCATCCTGTGCTGAACTTGAGCCTGAATGACTGAAACGATCTAAAATGCTCAGAGTGTTCAATGTTTTAAAATGCAAAGGGTCAGTGCTTCACTTGAGAGAAATCCTGTGGCTGCCGCAGTTAGCTGCTGTTGTGGCTGTGACATAGTAAATCTCGTAGCTCATTTTGTATTTCGGAGAGAGCGCGTGGGGCAAGTTACGTGTGTGGTGGGTGGGGGTCGGGAAAGCGATGACTTACAACATACAGGTGTGATTGCAGTAGTGATTGTTGCTTTATGTGACTCGCTTTTCGATTTTATTTTGTTAACTTAGTCAATACATTGTCAAGTTGCATCTGTACGAGACTATCGACTCCTTGTGCTTTTAACACATTATGCAAAATGTATAAGCCAGGAGGAGCAATATCTGCAAAACTAAACATTCTAAGTTTGTACCAACTCATAGTTTGTAAAACAACAACAACAACTAACTAGTCTATACGATAGCAGCATGACTATAACATCTGGAAGCGCAGAAAGTCCAATACTGACTTGAAAAGCTTAACCATTAATTTTGTCAGGCAATAAACCTCATGAGAACTTGTAGGTGTGTGAAACGTGAGCTGAACTGCCTTTGAAATATGTTCTGTGCTGGAAAGGTTTTCTGAGAAACCGGGTTTTGTTGCCTTTATTCGATTGGTAAAGTAAGAATCGAACACGTGGTTGGGACACCGTGCCAGTCCTCGTGCAGCGCTTTTGTTGAGATCCTCACTTCATATTGGCTTGGTTTGTCCTTACCCAGGGACTTCCTTTTTGGTCCTCCTCTTAGACTACGTTTTAGGGTTTGTATTCATACAACAAATCTTTCGACACTTTACAGTTTCTTTTCTTAATTTATTTGCAGACTTTGGATAGATTTTTATATATTTTACTTTCTTCTGGAGCTTCCTTGAGAGGTTGTTTAGCACCTGCACTGAGAAACTAGTTATAACTGTAACATGAAAGTAAAAAAGAACTTTACACACAAATTCTTCAGATCACTACAGTGAAGAACGGAATAGAGCTTCATTCGAGAACAAGAAATGACCAAATGGACATATTTCAAACACAAACTTCAGCTCAGTTAATTTTGGCTAGAGCTGCTTCTTTGGTAAGAAAGGGCTCAAAACCAACAAAGGTGTTGCTTCAGGTTACATTGTGGCGTGTAATGCTGATTCCAGCACCTTTGGGGAAAATAAAACCCTATATTGAGCTTGGGCAATAACAAATTGTCTTTACTTGTTTTCATAGTTTAATGGCTAAAGCTCTGAAGCTTTCAGTGAGAGTTGAAGTGTGGTTTTATTAGTTTTTCTGTATGGATAGAAACACACACGACGACAACAACAACGAAAAACAAAAGCATTAAAGGTTGGCATACGCTGAACCGCACCGTGGTATGAAGCGCATTGCATATCCATAGCACTGAAGTATCAGTTTTCCATTCCTGGGCTGAAATTTGTTTCTACTTTTTGCTTCAAGTGGTTGTATTGTTCTGATTTCACGTACACCAGAGTAACTGATTTTGTTTTCTTGTGGAGTTACTTAACACCGAATAAAAATATAAAAGGACAATTGGTTGGCGTGTGCGTGTGTTCATTTTCTTTGGCCAACGTATATAACGCAGATACAACATGCAGTCAAGCGTTACACATTCTGTGCAGAGAGCATGAGGGATCTCATTTCAGAAGCTTTTTCATTGCTATAATTTTTTATTGTTCTTTTTCAGTGCAGGAAAATTAAATACACTGCCGATGTTCTTTGAAAAAAAGGACAAGCAGAGAAAATAAAATGTCATCATCTCATTCCAAAAATTAATTTGTAACGAGAGCTTCACATCTAGAGAACATGAGACCTCATTCCAAAAAAAAGCCCAAAACGACAAATTAAAACCCAAGCAGACCCGGACCCTCTCTCACATACCAAAGAACTTTTACATAGTACGGGATCTAAAATAGCAGATGTTATTTGTGGTTTCAACTTGTGCTCAGCCATCAAGCGGTCAGCATCTCACTTCTAGAAAAACGGCATCTGTGGCAAGAAAATGCATTTGCCTCACTCTGTGGTCAGACCTCTTTTTATAGAAAGAAAAAAAAAAAAGACAGAACAGGCTTTGAAGAGCAGACATCCAGCTCGGTGGAGACACGTGCATTATGTTGTTAAGTTACAGCCATTATTATAACTTGGGTTTCTGTGTAGAATGATTGCAACCCCCCTGAATTTGATGAGCAATGAAAACAACACATAAATACGCGCTCGGGAAATCATGGAAACCAGTTGCTCTGTAAGGTACTTGGGTGAACACTTCTGTTCATCAGTATCTAGCATGCTTTATACTTAGAACTTACAAAGGCATGTTATTTTTAATTATTTTTTCAATATGGCAGAAGGAGTCTATTTGCGTTCTGTTTATAGAAGATGCTTGACATTTAATCAATTTAATCAGGCCTTTCAATTATTGTATCTGAATATTAACTCTACATGTCCTACGTAATTAGTTTCCAGTGTAAACAATGCTTCTGTCATGCAAACCCCACTGTACAGTCCTCGGCAGCAATTGCATCTGTGGGTGGTGGGGCAGGCTTCACGTGCACACCCAACCAGGACTTGACGGGAGTGAAGGTGCTTGCTGCCTACAGCGAAAATCCATGGAAAGGTACTGCTGTTCCCGGAGAGCCAGTCTTGATTCCAGATTCCTTGATGGCAGCTCATTACCTTGCCTGCCAGGATCAGTGAATTTGTCATCTCACATCCAGCATCTCAGGTAATTTTCTTTTATGACCAGTGAACGATAACGAACAACACTCCAGAGGTTTGGGACAAATGAGACCGAATTGATTTGGTTTAGCTTTCTCCAGTAAGATCCTTTTTCCATTGTTCCAGTTGCTCCTAAAATGTAGTATAATGAGCAAGTGCTTATAAATGTTATGAGCTACGTCTCTGCTCCAGCGTGATGCTAATGGGATTAAAAGGAAAAAAACCAAACTGAATGAGCTGGCAGTGGGTCAGCACGCTGCTGAGGAATAGTGACCGGGTGGCAAAACAGTGTTTTCCCTGCCCTACTTCATCACCATGTACAACTTCCCCTGTAAAAAAACACACCGAGGACAGAGACTGGGAGGAGGGATGTCCGTGTGTCCAACTTTCTCCTACCTACCAACAGCCTTCCTGTAGGGCAAGTGCTTGCCAACCCTACGTTGTACTGTGATGTATTTGCAACTGCAGAACCCAGTTAATCCAGGAAGATGAGGAGATGCAAAGCAGTACTAAGTCTCTCTTTCCCTCTCCCCACAAGGCATGGGCACTTATTAACAGCAGTGAGAGCTATAGAGAATTGCTACAATTGCTTTTCATATAAAGGGTTTAGATATTGCTAATGAAGAAGGTTTAACTGCCCATCCTTTTTGTGTAGACCTTATTTTACTTACTTCAAGGAAACGGAGACACAGCTGTAGCAGCTCCCCTTAGATCACAGAATTGAGCAGTCTCGAATTCCTGAATTTCTTCTAAAAATCAATCTAAACAAGCAAGCCTGTTAAAAAGCATAGATGAGTATATTTTCATATTCATTTCCGTACTTTCCTTGTCTGTAGCCACAGAAACGCCTGAGCAAACGGCACTAGTTTATATCCAGAAGGGCAGTTAAATGGATTCATAGTTTACAGAGAAAAAAGAACCATTAGACTGTGGGACAGTAAAATTTGTGCAGTTTTTCCTTTACTGATCTCAGATTTGTGTTTGAGAAAAGAACAGCTTGCATGTGGCTTATGCCCGTTGCCCAGAGAGCAGTTTGCCTCGTGAATCCCTCCCTGCTGTGGCTGGTCACCCTGATCCAGATACAGGACAGAAATTGCAATCAATTTTTTCTTTTTTTGCAGTTACTTTATTCATACAATAATCAGTGTTAAGGACCGTTAGTATGCCTTTTTATTCCTAATACCCTTTCTGTAGGCTTTTTCCTCCTTTTTTTTTTTTTTTTTTATATATTTCATAACTCCTAGTTTTTGTATTGATGTTTGGCTTTTAATTGTTTTCACTTTGAGATGGGGTTTTAACCCATAGTCTATGGGCTCTGGAGCCCTTCCCTATTTGACAACAAAGTCTCAAACTGTCATTCATGCTTCTTGAATATTTTTCCTATAATTCAATACAAAATAGTAAATTCTTTGAAGCACTGCAGATCCATAGAGACATAATAATCTCTTATCGGTCCAAATTGAAGGTTACTGGGTTTCCTTCATCAGTACTAGTCCTGGACAACAAAATAATTTTTAGTTCAGTATTACTTTTTATTTCCTAGCGAGTTCCCACAGGACTTTACCACATATTGGGTGCATATTTTGTGTTACAGAATTAATCTAGTTGCTTTTGGAAATATAATTTAAATTATGCTTGCTTAAGAGAATAAATCTGCTATAGTATCCCAGCTTTTCATTATGCAGCTGTGCATAATAAAACCCTTCTTTCCTTCTCTGGTATGATTTAGTGATGAGTGAAGATCCATAACAGAAGTACCACGGAGGCTTTGATAGCAATTATTTATGGCCACTTAAGATTCTGCAATTCTGAAACGTAATACAAGCAGCAATATTTTTAGTTTGTCTAGTTTACTCCTTCACACCTTGTTACTCATTTTGTCTTTTCTGAACAGCTTGTAGACAGAGATAGAAACAGTCCAGTCACACACATCACGTTCCAGTAATATCAATTCAAACGTGCTGGAAAGTCTCACGCAATCTTCCTCTATCTTTCCTGCTGTTCATTTTCTTGCTGTCTCACGGAGGGGAACTTCAAAGCACCGAGTTCTTACCCAGTGGTAACAGAAGGGTTAACAGTAACGGTAGTTACAGATCTGGCTTAGTTGTCGTTATCCTTTATCAGGTTTCAGTTCTTACAGGACAAGGCAGCCTTTCGGAAGAATGGAAACGGCACGTTCTCCGCCTGTCCCGATTTATTCATCCCGAACCAGTTAAAATGGTTCCACCACCAGCAGGAATGCCCGTGCAGATGGGGGCTGTGCTGGGGACGGACTGCTATCAAACACACATGTACAAAAGACAAGTATTACTTTTGTGAGAACAAAATTAATTTGTGATGAATTTGAAGTAGAAGAACATAATGCTCTCCATTTGTCAAAAACATTACCATTTGCCTGTGGCATATTGGTATTTTTGATCAGATCATCATCCTGCTCATGGCTACATGTCAGCAGAAACTGGAATTTATTCATTGTTCCCTTTTCCTGTGCCATAAAACTCTCATTAGTTACCTCAGCACACGTACAAGTAACTCTGTAAAGCAAGGAGGAAAAAGATCGATGTCTCATCTCTGTTCTAACACTTACCTTGGAGAGTGAACCCTTCCATCTCTTCGCATGATGGACTGTAACAGAGATGATCCATCACTCCCTACGTACCGTACACTTGAACTTCTGCTTTCGTGAACTACAACCACCTTCAGTGACAGTCAGGGGAAATGGAGGCGGGAGCTCTTGAACAGCAAGTACGCGATGATCTGCAACTGTTTTATCTTCCAAATATACAAATCTTTGGTTAACTAAAGAAACAACTCTTAGAGTGAAATATCTTCTAGTTCATGACGGAGAATTACTGACCTCAGGGACAGGGAGCTGCACAGCTGATTGAAATGAAGCTCAGCTTGGCCGTCTTTGGAAGTGTTTGCATCATACTTGGCTTCTGATGAATGAAAACTCAATCTAGATGTTCCCATCTAGTTCTCAAGAAAAATTAAATTAAAAGTCCTATAAATTGCAAAATTGCTGAAGCTTCAAAACAGAACTGAAAGCCTAAGCAGTGAATGATTTCCCCATCTACAGGCGTTAGAAGCATAAGGGAAGTTTGTGTTTCTGTTCCTTAACTCTACCTTGTTCTGAAGGAACAGAGGAAGGGCTATTACTTCACACTACTTTTTTTCATATGTAGTGTATTTTGGAGGAATCAGCAAGACAAAACACACGACAAACCCTTCCAGCTTTTTTGCAGAGTAACCATGAAACTGGCGTATCAAATTCCGCTGGCATGACTGAGTTTGTAGGACGGCTTTTCAATTGGATGTTTTCAAAAATTTAAATTCTGTAACACTGAAGTACTACTGGACCAGTTAGTTGTTTTCCACCCCATAGGTGAACATCAGTTGCCAACTTGAGGCTGCTCCATGTGATGCTTCATTTCCACACAACAGCCGCAGGCAAGACCACGCTTAAACAAAACATCCTCTGTCCCAAGGATTTTTACACAATGAAGTATTTTACAGGTTTACCTGATTCTGAAACAATGGTAAAGCACTGATGGCAACCACGGTAAGTAATTGCTTTTGATTTCGTGGTGTGCCCTTCTGGGTGAACCTTAAATTTTGCACAGCTGAAAAGCAAAGTGCTAAATGTCCCCTTTGCACTTAGTTATTCATTTGTACTTCCTGTACCTGGTAGTACCTGTTCTGTTTCCTTTTAATAATTGGGATGTGCCACGCTTCTATGAGAGCTAATGGTGTGACGCTGCATTTAATCACGTTGTCAGCCCCTCACCTTCTACCAATACAGAGGAACAACACCTCATCCTCGCAGACAGAAACTGCCCTACCTCAGATGGAGGTGGAGATTTAACAGAACCAATGCAAATGTAAGAAGTCAACTAATAGCTCAAAAGAACCAGAAACGCTATTTACCCTTTTCCATGACTTTTAAAGTCATTCACACGCAATAGAGTATTTTTACATATTGGCGGGGCTGTGATTTTATGTCAACTTTTCAAGGCCGATCCTGGTATTTTTACTCTGCCTGCACAGTGGGACCCTGGTGGTTCTGTGCTTCTTTGGTGCAAAGAACAGTAAGAATTTTGTTGTCAGTATCAAAAAAATAACCAGCTGAATAGGAGTCCTCATGGAAAATATCCACTAAAATAAATCACTTAGAATGGGATCTCTAAGGTATTATGAATGTTAGGCAAAATTCTATCCTTAAGTAAGTGCTGACTCAAAAAAGCATTTAAGCACCTAATTCCTGGTGTGATTTGAAACTTTTAGCTGTGCTCTACGCTCTGCAACTGCTGAAAGATCTCCTGCAGCAGATCTTTCTAACAGTTCCTTCAGCCTAAATAATATTACAAAGATGGGAATATCATTATTTCCTTGGCAGACACTCTGCAGACTTACAGAACTCATGACGCTGTATTTCCATTCTTTATCTCCCCTAGAAACCTAAGAACTTTGATGGCAATACAGCGCTCTGGCTGTTCCGGCAGAAGAATCAATTTCCACTCTCAAAACCAGAAAGAAAACATTAATACTGAAAAAGGACTTAGTGAAAACATATGTTCCAAAACAGTACGCCTCTCCCATATAAACAAGTTTATAGTGCTTCAAAGCTATTTTGCTTTTATTTACCTTATTTAATAGTAATATGCAAGCTCTGCTGCAGAGCTAGCAGTGATTTTCAAAGAAAGATGTGGAAAAAATAGTGCCCATTTTAGAAATCCAGCAGAGTAAATTACTGAAATGTAGCTGTCTCCGACCCAGGCACAGGAAGTATCTGCAGAGGTATCATTTTTGGTTGACGGTAGGTTTTCAGTGCCTACTTCTCATCTTGATAATGACCTAGTTCTCATCTTGACGGCATGGAACTGGTGTCAGTGAGGTCACGGTGGCAAGTTCTTCCACGTAAGTTTACCCCAGCCTCTCAAAATTTATTCAGGTGAAACTCACCCACATCAAAGCTCAAACAATCACAACTTTGCTCTTCTTGGTGTTGAACTAATTACATTAACACAAGTTCAGATATTTCTGCACTTGCTGCACTCGTGCCCTTCCAGCTTCAGGGTAAAGGTAAGAGGCGTGAGGTGATGAGAGGTTGGTACTTAAACCCTCAAGACAGAGGACAAATTTCTCTTTCTACCTTACAACTTTATCTTAGAGACGTGCTCAGCAGGTCTCGCTGCGAAACATCTATGACCTTTGCAGAAAAAGGCGAGAATGAGTTTCAGAGATGATCAGGAAAGAGGCGGGCTCTGCCCCTGGAGGGCACTGACTGCTCCGAACTCCTTTGATCCCAGCGTGGGGGCACGGACGATATGCTGACTATTCAAATGGCAAAAGGGAGCACTTTGAAATGGGAGGTACAAAGATAAATCAAACACGCTAGATGAGCAACCGCCATCCTAGAGCCCCCGCTCCTGGCGTTACGGCTCGATTCCACAGAGCCTTTGCTTAAGGCCCTTCCACAGCCCACGCTTGCAAAGCCCACCAAGTTTCGTTTCCCTGTTACACGCACCCAGGGCCACAGGCGGACCCCACTCCGCAGACCCGCTCCCCCCGGGGTCGCCGGCCCGGAGCTCCAGCGGCGCCGGTCCCCCCTCAGGGCTGCAGCCGCCCAGTGGCCAGTTCCCCTCCAGCACGGAACGCCTCTGAACGACCATCCTCCCTCAAACCCCACCGCTCTTCAATCGGCTCCCCTTCCCGGGGCCACCCCACCGCCTCGCCCGCGGCTGAGCGGGGCGAGCACAAC
>VZRU01009978.1:0-32745 GCA_013398155.1 Pedionomus torquatus | reverse complement strand
GTAATTACAGTCACCGCGGCGGGCAGGCGTGGCTCCGGTGTCGCCTGTTGACCGGCGGATAATGCCTCCTACAAACGAGCCTGATAAATATTAAAGGGAGGCAGGTTTCCCCTTCCCTCCCTGCTGCCAGGCTCGCGAAGGCGGCGGAGGTGGCCGCGGACACCGGCTCTGAGCGGGGCTGTCACCGGGGCGAGCTCCCCTCCCTCCCCTCCCCTCCCCCGGGGTCCCTGCAGGCCCAGCGGTTCCAGCCCTGCGCCGGGGCTGGTGGCCGTGCCTTCCCAAGGCTTCTTATTCCCAGCGGGTCTTCTGCTACAGGCATCCTCTCGCACCCTTATTTTGTTGCCTTATGCTTGAGAAAGACCCGTGCTGTTTAATTTCTGTTAAATTGAGTTACTCGCCTTTCTGAAGGGGAGCGGACATCATGGGCTTTGGTGGTCGTAGGCTTTCGGTCATAAACTGATAAGGACACCTGCGCCTAGCAGATTAAAAGATGCCAAAGTGAATAGTCTGCTCTCCCTAGTACTTTTTGCTTTTCTTCTTCACCTCCTTGGTGAAACTTTGTATTATTGCATCACCTATTATTAGTTGTGTGCGCTCTCCTAGCTTACCTCCGGGTGTCACACCTCATCCTTAATTATGGTTTAATTATGGTTTATTTATTTTGACGTTTTGGATGTGGACTGGAATTCCATTGTGCTGGGTATGGTGCTAACACTGGCAAAATGTGCTCTGCTCCCTACTTCTGGCCAAAGGGTGGGAAAAGAGGGTGAACGAGGAGCAGCTGTTTCAGATGCTGCCTTCGTGACAGGTGAGATTTGTGTGGGTGCTATAAAATCAAGAAAAAAAATCAAGAGGGCATCTAAAAGAAAAAGGAAATCACTTTACAGTGCTCATCGAGTACCTTAAGAGTGTTACCTCGTGTGGCAAAAGCACAAGGTTGACTGACCTTCGTGTCAGATAGTTGCCAGAATAGATGACAAAGTAAATACTTTTATGGTATGGGGTTAAGACACATGCTGAATGTCTCAAGACCTGTGTAATGTATTGGAGAGGGAGGAGCCCTCTCCACTTAGCAGAAAAATAATGAAATGGCAACCTGACCAAAACCCTGTAACAACTTCTTGAATTGGAAAAGAAGCTCAGGTTTATAAAGGAAGATCAGAATATAAAGCGTCAAACAGGAGGTACGGTAACATTTGAGCCATAAAGTAAATCTAGCAGGCAATTCTAAAATAGATCTACGTTGCCACAGTTTTTGAAAGATAAAAAAACCCCAAACAGATGCTGAATGTTCTGCTTGCAGTTGGGAGAGTTGGCTTTTATTGGTGTCATGCATGTAAAAATTAAAAGGACAAATACTACAGTGATGACTAAAACCTACATCCAGGTTTGTTGACTAGGTAATAACCAAAGCAACAGCTGATACTTATTATTCTCTTTAATAATTTAGGACTCTGAACCAGATTACTAGGGGAACCAGAATCATTGTTCTTTGATGAATCCTTACGGCCTTGAACTACTTCATTTGTCTGAAACTTTGTACCAGTACCAGCTGTGTGGAGTTGTCTACTGTAGGTAGTGTAAGAGGGGCATAGGATGCTGGTGCAGGGAATTAGAGCCTGGGTTTTAATCTTTAAATATTAACTTCTTCTTTTTTCTTCCCCCCCCAAGTTAGAACATTTGAAGAATTTCATTTAGATGTTTGAAAATCAGAGAAGAAGCTGTACCTTTCGAAGAGCTCTAAGGAGAGGCTCATGTTGCTTGCAGTTACTAATCACAGTAATATTTGGGATGCTATGCTGCATGAAATAGTGCCCCTCAGCACTGTGACTAAACATGAAAAATGGCATCATTGTATGATGCCAATAAAGAAGTGTGAAATGATCATAAAAGGCTGATTCTGTGGTGCTCTCTGCTCCAAAAAAGACTGAACTGAGTAGTGGTAAATGGTGCCTGCTTTTGTAGTGGCAGCAAGGAGCGCTCCCTGCCCTTAAGTTGCTTCTCTGTTCATGCTTGAGAAATTTTTGTAGCTTTGTTGTTCTCCTACTCTGTTCCCAAGACTGATAATGCAGCGGAGAGAGTGTGCTGTGCCCCAGACAGCCAGTTTTGTCTTTCTGCGTGAAAACGTAATTCTGCGTGAAAACTCAAGGCCTTTTCAGCTGAATTACCCCACTGAAAACTAGTCACTTGATTCTGCTCTGCTCCTCCAGGAGAACGTCTGAAATGTGCCACAGTAGCTAAAGGCAGGCTAGGGGAGGCTGAAATGACTTGCAGTTTTGAGAAGCGGCGGTACGAGGGCCGGGAGAGAAGATGAACGTGTGTGCTCCCTCTCCACTCTGAGGAGACGTGATTTTCACCTTCCCTCCCTCTTCTCTGTGGGCATGAGAAACATCTGTGCCTGCGATGAAGGAAGCCGTTCTGCTCCCCGCGGCCCCCTCCTGCCCCTCTCTGCCACGCACGCTGGCTTTCCCAGCGAACGCAGCCTGTCTGTGTCATGAAGCTGGTTAGTGTAATCTGGCATAAGAGACAGGAATGGTGATGCTGCCCTTGCAACTATTAAGAGATGTCTTACAACTATGTGATAAGCTGTCTATTTTTGATTAATGATTTTTATTTGTGATGCGTAGAGTCTGTTAAGGCTTCATAGACTTTAAATTGGAACCTGTCCATTCGGAGCAGCCTGAATTCTGTGGACACGTACATGTCTCTCATTCCTTATGATACGGTTTTGAATTACATAAGCTCATGCATTTTTAAAAACCTTTGTGGTACATTAAAAACATGTGGCTGGCATTTTCTAGCTTCTGTGTGCTTCTCTGTATAACGGAGTTGTTCTCAGAACAGTTTTGTGCATTTGATGCCATAATATCTAAAAGCTTTACCAAGATGAAGGCTCTATTTTGATAATACAATACAAAACCTTACTACTGTTCAACATAGACATCAGTGGCCCAGTCTTGTTCAATATATTCATCAATGACCAGGACAAGAGGACAGAGTGCATCCTCAGAAAGTTCACTGATGATACCAAACTGGGAGGTCTGGCTGACGCTCCGGAGAGCTGTGCTGCCATCCAGTGTGACCTGGACAGGCTGGAGAGCTGGGCAGAGAAGAACCTAATGAGGTTCAATAAGGGCAAATTTGGGATCCTGCACCTGGGGAGGAAGAATGCCAGGCACCAGTATAGGTTAGGGGTGGACCTGCTGGATAGCACTTCTGAGGATAAGGCTCTGGGGGTCCTGGTAGATAGTAAACTATCCACGAGCCAGTGATGTGCCCTTGTTGTGAAGAGGAATGGAATCCAATGGAACCCTGGGCTGCACAGGGAAGAGTGTGGCCAGCAAGTTGAGGGAGGTCATTCTCCCCCTCCCAGTTCTGGGCTCCCCACTTCAAGAGAGACAGGGAACTACTGGAGAGAATCCAGCGTAGGGCAACAAAGATGATTAAGGGATTGGAACATCTCCCTTGTGAGGAAAGGCTGAGAGAGCTGGGACTCTTTAGCCTGGATAAGAGAAGCCCGAGGGGAGACCTTATTAATGCTTCTAAGTGTGTGTAAAGGGTGGGTTGAAGGATGATGGAGCCAGACTCTTCTCAGTGGTTCCCAGTGAGAGGATGAGGGGCAATGGGCACAAGCTGGAACATAGAAAGTTTGATTCAAATATGAGGAGGGTCTTCTTTATGATGAGGGTGACAGAGCACTGGAACAGGCTGCCCAGGGAGGGTGTGGAGTCCCCCTCTCTGGAGACCTTCAAGCCCCACCTGGGTGCAGTCCTGAGTAACGTGCTCTGGGCAATCCTGCTTTAGCAGGGGAATTGGGCTAGATGGTCTCTAGAGGTCCCTTCCAACTCTGACAATCCCATGATTAATTCCATGATTAAAATTCTCTGGCCGCAGGAGTTGCTAGCCTAAAGAGTTATTGATTTGCCTTTGGTCTAGAAGTATGTTTCTTTAATGCTTGTGACCCAGAGACTGCATTGTAACATTCAGCAGCTGGAAGAACAAAACCAGATATTGTACTTCTCCTTTTATATGTTCATAGACACAGAAGTAAGTGTTGTTCTTTTAGCAAGGTCCCTTGTGCTAATAGCTGTGATTGCTGATGAAGGTCCACCCAGGCAGATTCCTTGGTGCTTCTTTTGAAGCTTGAGCCTGGCTGCTTAGTTACCCTTCATTCACTTCTTTTCTGTGCTAGAGGTGTCTTGTCAGCTTGGAAAGAGGTGGCTACAACCTATGGACTGCTTGATTAATTTCACTATATTCTCTTTGAAAATGATACCTTTAAATATTAACATTTATATGCTCATCAAATCATTTGAAGTGTCCTGCTAAGAAACTCCTACATAGCACAGTGGTCTTTCAGAAGAGATGTTTTTAATCCCGCCTGTCCCTGCTGAAATGAAGGCACTTAACTTCTCGTTATTTTTAGTGAAGAGATCAGTTTCTACATATCTGCAAACAATAATTTTTCAGTCTTTTACTTACAGCAAATGTCCATTGTATATGCTAATCAGTCATATCTCATGAAGTTTTTTTAAGGGGGAACTGTTCCAGTTCCAGAAGCATGTACTTGAGATGGTGATTGTTTTTTCTCCTTTATAGCAACTTGCAAATGGAGATAGAGGCTTTGAGAATGTGGAGCTGGGTGTCATAGGAAAGAAGAAGAAAATTCCAAGGAGAGTCATTCATTTTGCAAGCGGAGAAACAATGGAAGAATATAGCACGGATGAAGAAGAAGATGAACAAGAGAAAAAAGACCTGTTGCCGCCTGTAGATCCTGTAGGTATTTTACTTGATAAATTGCAACGGCTGGTTTACTTGGTAACTACCCACATTTTATACTTTAATGTTTGTGTGACAAATCTGATTTAGTATTATAGATTCCCTTGATTTGATTTGCTCAGGGGACTGAGAAATCTGTGAGAAGTATTCCTGAGAAGTTTTGTCCTGGAGTCTCTGCTAGAGTATCCCTGCTAATGAGAAATGGGTTTAATTTCTTCACAGTTCTACTCTGTCCTCTCCAGCATTTCCCCCTCTAGTAGTATTTGCTTGGTATATTCTTGGTTTGTACTGTTGTTTAAAAAAATGCGCAAGGAAGGCATTTGTTTCCTCATGTTAGGTGACAGTGGAAAGTTGAACCTGAGGTTCAACAAAGAAACAGGTGACTTGCAGAAATAAAGGAAAACTGGTGTAATTCATGATATGTCACAAATAAGTTTTGAAGGACCTGCCTGGTCCATGTATATGGTGTTCATCTGTCTTGTAAGCCATTAAGATGTTGTTCAGTCTGTAAATGGAGTCTCCATTTATTGGTCCAAATGGAAATGGAGCTGTGACAGTTAAAGCTGTCTCCTAGTGTGTATTGTAGCTACTAAAAACACATTTTCGTTTTTGTCAGTCAGTCTGGATCTATATGTAGAGGTAAAATGAAACATATAATCAGTGTTGTTTTGTTGATGTGTCTGACAGTGTATGTTGCAGTAGCAGCGTATTTGCAAAGCTCTCAGCCACACGTTCCAGCGCTGGCAGCAGCTCCCTTCTCTCTGGCAGTTAGTCCCAGAGAAGATCCACATGCATCTCTTCATCTCTCCACATCCACAGTCTCATGCTTCTTTTATGACGTCCCCATGAACTGATGTCCCAACCACCTCTTTTCTCTACCCTCCTACAACAGTTCTGACCCCAGTAAATCTGATCTGCAGTCCTGTTCCCTGCCAGTGGTGGAGCTCCCTTCCTGGCCCTCTCTGGGCTTGGTTGCCTGCACTGAGGCTTGACATGGAGACTCCAAAACTGGCTGGGTCCTTCCTGAAGTGCTGGAGCGTGGTCAGGCAGCCGGCAGCCTTGCTTTGCGCAGCGGCTGGTCCTGCATGGCTGCACAACAGAGGCAGATGCTGCTGTTGGGTTGCTGGTTCCCTTGCTTTGGATAAAAGTCTTTGCATGCAGGGAAACCGGTGCCCTGTTTTCTCCATGACACTGCTGTTGGAATGACTTCTGCACCATTGTTTGGGAATCAGTGATTAAGAAACGTTGTGGTTGAAATTCTCTATTTCCTATACAGAGTAGGCCCTGTATTTATTTATATGCACATCCATCCTGGGAGAGCTTGGCTTTGTTGAAGGGACTGCGGTGAAGAGTTTTACTTTCTGCTCATTCTCTTCTGAAGAAGCAGTGAACCATAAGGGGTTTGCTTTGGGAAGTACTGTTGATCAGTTCTTTTTTTTTTCCTCTCTGTAAAATTAATTTATAATGAAGGAAAAAAAGAAGGCATTTTGAGGACTGAGCTGCAGTGAGACCATGGGAATTCATCTGGGATTGGGGATTCTAGTGAGTCACAGGTGAAGCTGTCGCATTTTGTCCTGAATGAATCGATGGAACCACTGTCTCTTTCTTGCTAGGCGGTTCTTGTATACAATGAAAGTAGTCAGCCTGAGAGCAGGTGAGATGTCATTAGTATAAAATATACCTGAAGTTTATAGATTGAAAATATGTGCATTATGCTCACAAGCAATGGGTAGGAGGTGTTAAGCTGCCTTGCAGGATGTTGGGGTGGTTTTTTCCTCCCTAAGGAGCGACTCGAAGAAGTGAAAAAACAGTGAAACTTACTGAGTGTTACGGTAACGTTGAGGTATCTTCAGAGTCAGATCTGTTCCCTGATAGGCAGGTCATGTCAGACATCCATGGATGGGTAAGAGATTTTTTCCCCACTATAATTAGCAAGGGACCAGATCTGTGTAATTTTTTGTGCCGTTTCGTCTTAGTAGAAGAGTTCCACTGTGGTGCAGTCATGGAAGGCTCACCAGCCTTGATGTACGTCTCGTGAGGCCAGAGACGTATGTGCTGCTGTACACATGGACACTGAACTAAGGAGCCCTTGGGTATGCCCAGCAGCTGGGAGGGCTGTGTGATCATTCTGCTTTCCTAATACAGACTTTTTTCCTGAATACCAAAAAGTATATTGTATGGCACAGTTAAGATTGGTTTATTCTCCTTTTATAATTTATGAAATCCTTAATTTTTATTACGCTTTTTAATGAAAGGACCCCCCAAACTGGAATACTTTTTTTGTGGAGCGCAGTATGCTTTATTATGTGTTGCTTTTTACTTTGACAGAATAAACTTGATTAGACCAAGGGTTGCCATTAAATGAAGTTTACCTTACCTGCTGCATGCTTCATGTATCCCAGCTGAGCCAGTCAATTGAAGAAATGTTAGACCAAGCTGAGCTTTGATGTTTTAGCCAACAGCTGCCTTAAAAATGTTTTTATTGCAGGATTTCTATAAAAGCAATTAAATAGCTAGTTTGCTCAGACCAGCATGTCTAAAACTTGTTATCTCAGTTGGGATACAAAAAAGTGTGTTGCAAGTAATAGCTGTTTCTGGTCCAGTTTATTTTTAGAAAAAGCACATTTAATATTTTGAATAGAAACTTTGCATCATGAAATTTAAAAGCTCAGCTGGTATTGGCATCCTGGCAACTTCTGGATGAGTTTAAAGGAAACAAATATTTTCCTATGTTGTAAAGAAACATCTTCAGTAAGTACCTTGGGTTAATAGTGTTTTAAAGCTAAGCAGACAACAACAGTGTCTTTCCTACTAAGCAAAGTAATACATATATATCCTGGTAAACAAGGCATTCAGTGTGATGGACTGCTGTCACTCATAACAAAGCAGATTATCTAAAAGAGCTGGCTATTAAATGTTGCTTTGAAACAACAATTCTGATACTTCTGTAGGTCAGCACTCAGTTCATGAACATTCTTGGACTGGAGTGTTCATTCTGTTGTGTCTTGGGTTTTTTTTTAAGAATGAGTTGAATCCAGAACACTTAATAGATGTTTCCCTGGATTTTTTAAATAATAACATTCAGTATTTTCTGAGTGTTCTCAAATTAAATTTTAAATGCTTTAATAACACAAATGCTTTAATTTTAACTGAGTCTTCTATTTTGTCCTAAAATTTAGATGCTTAAGCTTTATAAGTAAGTCTTCTTCTGTTCACCAAAACTTTATTTTGTAGTAATTAAATTTCTCTAACCGCTTCTAGAAGATAATCTTTCTGTTTATCCCTGGTGGGCCACTTGCTGTAAACTCTTTATTACATTCACTTGTTACATGAGTATGCAGAAGGTAGAGTGTTCAGTCTTTGCAGAGCAACTCTAAGCAATACAACTTGGTGATAACCGTAGAATTCATTCCAAGAACATCTCTGTGACAAACCTTCAGAAGAGATTTAATTTTATTAAGCTTCAGTGCTTAGACAGATTGAAACACTTCCTTGCAGGATGATTATCTTGATACCCTGTAGTTAAAAGGAGCTTAACTTCAAATAGCAGAAAGTCTTCTCTTGAGGACCATCAAACTCTAATTTTCTTTGAAGAATTTGGGCATGAGGGAGAAAAATAGTCACTGAGCAACAAATACCTACTTGTAATATGGTAGAGGCTTTCGGTGGCAAATGGTGTGTGTGCTTCTGATCTTGTTTTCACTCACTTGTCTTAGACGCCACAGTTTACATGGTGCATACAATGTAGCACCTATTATGGCAATGACCATAATTAAACTAATTTAAAATGCATCTTGGCACTGTAAACAATGAAAAACTATCTCTTGTATCCATTTGGTGGTGTATATTAACTCTTAAATACAGGATTTGGTGGTTTTTAAATCAGGAAATTATTCTTTTCCTTATTTTGCCATTTTCTCTGGCAAAAAGAAATTCTACTTTCTTTGGAAAGTTCAAGTGTTATTAGGGACTGAAATCTGGCAAAAATACATACAGATGTGGATTGTTTAGGAACATAGTGCACTCAGAAGTTTGAGGGAGCCTGTGTATGCTTCCTTTGGCAGCCCTGTACTAGGAAAGAAACTAATGTTCTGACATTGAACCAGAGCTCTCTTGGTTTTGTCAATGGTTGAATCCATTAGTTCATTCCTACTTAAAATGCAGCACTTGAATTAAAATTGTACGTTAAAGATTTTTGTAATTTAAAAACCAGTTGTCATAACGATTGTGTTTTCCATTTTAAACACCAAAATAAAGTCAGGAGAGCTGAATAGTATAATGAAGCCTTGTAGAAACATATACTAAAGAGACTGCTGGCAGGAAAAATACTATCCCTTTATAATAACTCACTGTCTTGTGTTTCATACTGCTGCCCCTTGTTTCCAGTCAAGAGATAGAATATTACTGTGTCCTCGGCTGGTTTAAATTCTGAACATTAAGGCTTCTCTGGCCAAAGAAGGTTGACATACAGTATCTGGATATGTGGTTCTTATTGAACATTAGTAGGGTCTGCTTTGGGTACCATTTTTAATTTTCCAGTATTACCTAAGGCATTAAAACTACTCTATGAAGTAGGATTAGTTTATACCAAGCTGTTGCCCAACAGCCCTGTTCATACCACCAGAATGGTCCTGGTTTTCTCCAATACCTCTTGTCACATTTGCTGTTTCTGCGTTGATCTCCAGGGTGCTTTGGGAAACCACCCAAACATACCCTGAGGAAGTAAGAAGGGAAAAAAAAAATTAAAAAAAGGAGGATTATTCCTTGGATTTACTATTGGTTGTTCTTGGTGGTTTACCCTCCAAGCCATCTCCTTTCTCCTGCTGAATTTCTGTGAAGCAGCTTCTCTCATGGTTTCATACTGCCTTTTGAGACACTTGAAGGAATGCTCCTTTTTCAAATTGAGAAGGTTTGGCGAAACCTTGCTTGGTGGGAGTGATAAAGTATCCGGTTGGGCTTTTTCAGAAAGCAGAGGTTTCCATGAAGCTGAACTTAGAAACACTCCTCACACACCAAACTGATTTTTAATTGTGGTGGGGGAACAGTAGAAATAGATAGAAGCTCTGTGTCTGCCTTTGTGAGCCTCAGATCACAGAAGCATAGAATTTTCATGGTTGGAAGGGACCTCTGAGGTCATTGAGCCCAACCATACACATACGCACAAAAAATCCCAACAAGCTCAACCAACAACAACAAGGAAACCCCAACCCAAACTAAAAAAACCCCACACACATACACCCCCCCAAAAAAAAATCCCAACCCACCCAAAACAAATTGCCCAAGACAACAGTCTCAGCCACTAGAGTATGGCCTGAAGTGCCACATCTACACATTTCTTAAACACCTCTAGGGATGGTGACTCCACCACCTCTCTGGGAAGGCTGTTCCAGTGCCTGACCTCCCTCTCAGTAAAGTATTGCTTCCTAGTCTCTAATCTAAACCTCCCCTGTCACAACTTCAGACCATTCGTCTGGTCCTGTCATTATTCCCTTGGGAGAAGAGGCCAATAAGCACCTCTCTACAACCTCCTTTCAGGTAGCTGTAGAGGGCAATCAGGTCTCCCCTCANCCCAGGTCCTTTTCTGCTGGGCGGCTCTCCAGCCACTCTTCCCCAAGCCTGTGGCGCTGCATGGGGTTGTTGTGACCAAAATGCAGGACCCAGCATTTGGCCTTATTGAACCTCATCCCATTGGCCTTGGCCCATTGATCCAACCTGTCCAGGTCCCTCTGTAGAGCTTTCCTACCCTCAAGATATTCCCTACCTTCATGTTACTACAAACATTTTAGAATCTTCTGTGTCTGAGTTACTCCTGTCAGGGTGAAGTTCAGCTTGTCTTTTCACTCTCAAAGGCTCAGGGGGCTCTTGTAGCTTCTTGCTTCCAGGTGCCCAGCAGGCCCCCGCTTGTCCTGCACACCGTGTGAATGCTGTTAAACCTTGTCACCTCGTTATGAAGGATTGTACGGAGCCTCATCAATGCCATTATTTGCACCTGTGGCAAGAAGCTTTTCCAGCACTTTTCTTGACTTCTTTAACTGAACGAACTCCAAAATGATTGTCGTTAGCCTGTCTGCCAACTGAGCACGTAATCAGCAAGCTGGAGGTGCTTTTGTACGAGCAGGATAGCAGCAGGTTTTGCTTACACTTCTACCTTGGCAGGACATTTTCCATATCTGCTGCCAACAATATATAGCATCTGGCTTTTTTCAGCCTGCCCAACTTGAGTTTCTGGCTTGACAGCCGATGTCTTGCTGCACTGATCTGCAGAGGCTGCGCTTGGAAAGCACTGAAGCGCAGTAGCTCGTGTAGGCGCGGACTGAGGCTGTAGCAGCCAGCCTCTGTAGCTGTGTTATTTACCATAAATACTAATGGTGGTCCTGTACTGGTATCTATTAGATAAGACCACAGAAAATGGTTTACTATCGAACAGTTATTAGCAACAAGTTATAAATAGATATATAAGTCAATGGAGCCAGTGGGTTTCATTTAATAAAAGCAAACACTTTTAGTTGCTACTTCCCACAAGGAAAGTACCTCTACAGAGACCTTTATTGGGGAGGGGGAAATACAGAACAAAGAGCTTACCTGAATACAGTAGACTCTTAACTATAAACGTGTTTTATTTCACTACAAAATTTGAGTTTGCTTTTTGACAAAAGTGAAAGCCTATGGCTTTTTCCCCCACTAGATTAGATTCCACTTTTCCTCTTTTCCTTTTTATTACATGGCTGGCTTGCTGCTTGTTTTATGTTTTTAAAAAAGAGATGCAGCCTCTTTCCTTATTGAAGAAGATAGCCTATGTATGCTATGCCCATTTCGTTTCTAGATTTAAGTTCCTATTGCGTAAGTATCTCAGTTTGTCTGGAGGTTGCAGTACTTCCTCTATGGTGGTGAATGTTATAGTCATGCCAAAGGCAACTTTCCCTCCTCATCTTCCCAGCACATCCTTCCTAAAGAGCCTGTATCCCCCTATTACAGCATTACAGTACTCCAGCCATCCAGCACATCCCTGGGATCCCTGCCCTGCTGCTGTACACAGATCTCTCATTCCTTGTGTTCACTCCCCATGCTGCCAGCCTTAGTGCACAGGTGCTTCGGAGAGACTTCTTGCTTACATGCAAATGCTTCAGGTGATGCCCTTTGTTCCTTGTTGTTCACATCACCCCAGGTGCTTTGCTTGTCAGCCTGTGCATTGCTCCCTCAGAGCTGCGGTAACTCTTAGAACCCTCCCTCTCTCTCTTGGTTCCTGGTTTTGATCTTAAGGTGTGATTCCGAATGATAATACGTACCTGGTTGTAAATACTTGCAGCTCAGGGCCCACATTGAAGGTTTGGTTTTAAATAGTCTTTAGCAGTTCTGTCATTATTATAACAAGGGACTACTTCACTTTTTGGCCTGATGGAATTCAGAACATTATGGAAAGGTCTTTCCTAGTTATAGGAGTTACCTTGGCATTGAGTTGGATGCTGTTACCTTGACATTGAGTTGTCATTTTGTACATCTGGGAGTGGGAGATGAAAACCAGTGAAACAAACCTTCCCAGATATAAAACATGGTTATATTTCTGTCTTCCGGTGATACCTTGCTTCATGTCTGTCTGGTCTAGACTTATTTTAAAGCAAAAGCATTGTGGTAGCTGTCAAAAGGAATCAGATCTTTCTTCTCAACCTGTTCTCAGCCTGAGCTTTTGCATGTATTATTAGGAGCCATGAACATACAGCCATATGTATTTATACTACTCTTGCTTTTACAGACAACACTCACCTGGGGACCCTACTTGTGGTTTCACATGCTGCGAGTTGCCACATCAACCTTATCAGGTATTGCTTTATTTAGTTCTTGGCTAAGCCAGTAATGGAATATGAAAGTCACTTTAACAGACTGTAAATCATCTACTGGCCATTTTTTCAAAAGTATGAATGAACCCGTATTTTTATCTCTGGGAATATACTGTCTTGCCTTAGGCACTTTACTTTCAATCAGCAAATGCTGGCTTCTAACCTGTTTTCATTTGCATCCTTGGGGCAGATTTGCAATTTGCAGTGCAATGTGTTGAACTTGTTGCTTGCCTTTACTCAAGAACCAGGGCTGTAGCTGTCGTAACAGTAAAGAGAGTGAGTAACGCAGGCTCCCCACATCCCATACTTCAGACATTGCATTCCCTGGCTTAGCAAAGCACCGCTGCAGTAGTCACTGGCTAGAAAACTGAGACAGCTGAAACCTAAATATTTTACGAATCCATTAGTATGCAACACAGAACATTGTTAAAACTGCTACTGACTCGAAGTATGCGTAGATCAATATAGAACTCTCCGGTTTGCTGGTACCATTAGACTGAAGTGCCAGTTGGTAGGTGTCTATTTTTGTCTAACCATAATTTTCACAGATTCAGAGAATCACAGAATGATTATGGAGTTGGAAAGGAACCCTGGAAATCATCTAGTTCAACCTCCCTTGCACAGGAATGTGTCTAGATGGGTTTTGAATGTCTCCAGAGATGGAGAGACTTCACCACCTCTCTGGGCAGCCTGTTCCAGTGCTCTGTCATTCTCAAAGTAAAGCTTTTCCTTATGTTGAGATGGAACTTCTTATGTTCAAGTTTGTGTCCATTTCCTCTTGTCCTGTCACTGGGCACCACCGAAAGACTGGCCCCATCTTCTTGACACCCACCCTTTCAGTTAAAGTTATTTTATATAATATTAAAGGCTTATCCTTTAACTGATCTCTTCGCAAAACAAACCTAGATCCAAAGCTGAAACTAGTAGAATTCAAACAAACACTACCACCATCTAGATTTTCATTGATTTCCACATTCTTCTCCTGTTGTTCATTCTTTATCTTAAAGAACAGTTATTAGTATATTGAGCTAATAAGTTACATAGAAGTAGATTAATTAGCCTAGCAGATTTTGAGTTTGAGTGAAGTAGGACTATGGAAAATCATTCAGGAAAGATGATGATACCTTTTTAAATTGTGCTTAAAAAATTTGTTCTATATACTAATCGTATGTAAACTTTTTTTTTATAGTGTGTGATTTCCTTGGGGAGAAGATTGCATCTGTTCTGGGGATAAGCACACCAAAATACCAGTATGCCATTGATGAGTATTACAGAATGAAGAGAGAGGTATGTGTGTGGGACAGGGTTCTTGCACTCTTTTTCTCCCAGCTTGCCTTTCGGGTATTTTAAAAAATGAAATTTGTATTCCAGCACTACAATGAAGATTTGGAACCTCTGTTTCAGCTTTCCGTCCACGTTCATTTGGGGCTTGATTAATGCTTGCTTCTCCACCTGCCTTTTCTCACCAGCTCATCACTCTTAGAACTGGCTGGGTCTGTTGTGATGCGTTTTCCCATCAGCAGCGCCAGGAGCTCAGATGGAGCAGTTACTGGCCACTGTGACGGGGTGGCTGCAAGGAATACACTTTCCAACTCTAAAACTTGTTCAACAAAGTCTCAAGGCCATGTCAACCTTTTTTCTAAACCATAACTGGAAGTGACTGATAGGTAGTCAGTGCTTTGTGTAAAAAAAACAACCTACCCTTAATGATCATCATTTGGAAGAGATGAGAAACATATTTAAGGCTTTACTACTTATTTTTTGGAGGTGGACTGACCACTATTGCTCTTGACTAAAAACAGCTTATCTAGACATGGGATGTTTTTTCTGTGTTTATTTGACACAGTTTAATCCTTCATTTTTTTCCCCCATAATTGGAATTCTGGAATATACATCATCTTACGATCAACTAATGGCTGGTTTCTAGTGGAAAAAATGGTTCTGCCATGTGATAGGAACTGGGGTGCTCTTATGGAAAGGCCTGATGGGAATTTAAGGAAGCAGTAAATATAGTAGCTTACAAATGTGGTTATCTATTTTTAGGAGGAAGAGGAGGAACAGGAAAACAAGATGTCAGAAGAAGCAGAAAGACAGCATCAGGAACAGCAGAACAAGGCACAAGCTGAAGCTCCTGTCCAGACAGACCAGCCCGAAGCAACAGCGTGCACTTCATTCGTGAATGTAAACTTTGAAGATGAGGGAGATTGCCAGTCCGCTGGGGAAAACAAACAGGATGTAGTTCCTGTCCCTCCTCAAGCGAAATAGGAGGTGTCAGGTGTCACAGTCTGGCTGTAGGAAGCAGGAAAAATAGGATTATACTCATTCAGTGAAATACAACTTCTTGCATTCTTATTGATCAGGAGAAAGCTGGGCGCTGTCTGTTCAGTCTGTCTAACTAAGGCTGTGGCATCCTGCCAAATGGGCACTTCAGTTAAAATGAAAATTGCACTACAAACATTTGGCCTAAAATTGAGTGTGTGAGCTAATTTGTGTGTAGGGCAAGTAAAAATGTATTTCCTCTGACTTGCTGTCTCTTAAACAAACACCTGTGGATTGCAGATGCAGTGCTGTTTCCTACTTCTGATTTGCACACTGTTTGCAACTCGGCTCTCTATGAATAGATTAATAGGAAGAATCAATATCCTGTCACTCACAACTCATTATAATGGCATCCGATTTCCCCTATTTATTGTCACTATTGTATGCATGTATTTTTATTTCTGTTCTTGTTTAACATGAGAAGTAATGTTAGATTTAACGTTAATTAGATTTAAGGGTCCACTACCTTTTTTTAAAAAAAAAAACCCAACTTTAAAGGAGGCTGTAAGGATGGCTTTAAAGGAGCCATTCTTCAGAACTTATTAACGAGTACCAGCGCTCCTGGAGGCCGGTTGTGCTCAGCTGCTCCTCTCCGTGCTGTGGCAAAGTACAGAACTGGCATTAGTCTGAGACATTCTCGGTCCAAGGCCAAGAATTAAGAGTCTGGCTTGCTTGAGTACTTCTTTACTCACTCCTAATGGTCCTGGGCAATAAACTAAAGCCTTGCTAAACTACACAGAATGCACTGGACACTGTGTATGGTACCATTCTAGAAATCTTTCAGGGACACGGATTACTTGATTAACCTAAAGAGACTCTTTGTTTAATTACCAGTATGGGATGTGCTGTTAGAGATGGTTTTCCCCCTCTAGCACAGAATACATAAGTAACTAGAAATCACAACCCCAAATTTACAACTCTTCCTTTTGCTTAAATAAACAAAACACTTTGTTGCGATACTGCAACAATAGTGATTTTTGGTTTTGTTTAAGTGAAATAGAGGTAGCTCCAGAGCTTTTAAGTTGCCCCAGATACCAGTTAAGGTTGTTTTAATGCAACGACTGTCGTTAAACTTGTAGCTTATAAAAGGTGGCTAGTTTGCTTCACGACAATCAGATGTCAGTCCCCAGTCATTTTCTGTAGAGAACTATAAAGAAACTTGCCATGTGGAACCTTACTTCTGTCCTCAAGACTTCTAAAAAGACTTTTAAAAATAGTCTTCAGTGTAATTCTGTGTTGGGTACCATCATATATCCATGGCCTCCGTCCCACTACCAGTGCTGGAGCCCGATGTGCCATCAGGAGCCAGGTAGCTCGGCTATTAGTGTCCAGAGTTCCATCAGGTGTTTCAGACAAGTCTCTAACTGAACTTGTGGCCTGTAGGGCATAAACTCCTGTCCTCTGCCCTGAGCACTCCAGAAAAATCTCCAGAGGACGATTTGATCATCAGCCCTCTTCCATCCTTTTTGATGCTCTGTTCTTTGCCTCCTTTTGACCTGTGAGACGGAGGGTCCTGACAGCTGCGTAAAATCATTCCTCAGCCCGGTTCAGCACCTGAGGAATATACAGAAAACCATCTTGGTGGGACTTCTGGTACGATCAAAGGTAGAAGCCTCACATAGCTCATGTATGGCTGAAGGACACTTGGCTCTTCTGCCAAGAAATTAATGTTAGTTGCATTGTGGGTTTTTCTCTCTCTCTCCCTACTACCTGTTGCATAAGAAATGTTCTCACTGCCTTGGGTTCAAACTTCTTTGTATAAAATACTGTATTACTTACTGTGCCTTAACTTAATCCTTCCTTCAGTTTATTGCAAACACTATGAAAGTCATTACTTTCATAATGTTTTAATTTTTCTGTAAATGCATTAACTGGTTATTTTATATTTAATATAATTTTTGAACTGTAAGTTGGCTATGGCTTTTCCTTTTAAAAGGGCTCAGTCTTGGAAACAATGCCCACACACAGGAGTGGCTGCCCGATCGCTGTTTTCTAGTGAGTAACACATCCTGGTGGGATATTCCAGTCCTGAAATTCAGGATATCATAACTACTCCCAAACTCTTCTTAGGAGCTTGCGTAGTCCTTGTGAAGGTGCTTGATGTATTCACCATAACCTCAAGCCAATAAGTGGTGCAGGGTTACAACCACCTCTGGGCTGGAGCTGCTGTAATTTTATCTAAAAGTTGACTATTTCTACAGTTTTGTTATAAAGTTAATAGTTTTACTGCTGTAGCACAGCTGTATAATTAAGTAAAATTACATAAAATACTGACACATGAGGTTAAGCTGGTGAAAGCCTCATCTTTGGATTAGTTTTAACTAGACATGAAACTACTGCAGTTTTATTTGTTAATGAAACTCTTAAGAAATAGGTAAGTATTCAATCAATTCAATTATTACTTACTTATTCTTTCTGTTAGACATGTATAGAAGAAAAAGGCCCAAGCTCTTTACCTCTTTACCTCTAGTCTCTAAAGACTTTTGCCTTTAGAAGAGAAGGTATCATGGTTTCAGCCAAATTTACCAAAACGACAGGTGGCCCTTCCTCCCCCAAAAAGAAAGGAGAGGAAGGGATAAGGCGATTTAGGAGTTTAGAATGAACTAAACTACTTTAATGAAGTATTAATCCTAAAGTAAGAAGACAATAATGAAATAGATACAGTATATACAAAACCATATCAAGCTCCCAGGATGACTACTACGTCACCAGCAGGCATCAGGAAAAGTCCCAGACTGGACTCGTTGATTGACAGGAGCTGGATTCCAGATCTGGAGTCAGGAACGCTCAGATCAGGATCAAAGGCAGACAAACAGGCAGGGTCCTCCTTGGACATCGGCCATCGAAGAAAGAGGGCTGGCCCTTTGATCCCTCAGCTTTTATGTGGGGCATGATGCGGATGGGATGGAATACCCCTGTTGGTCAGTTTTGGGTCACCTGTTCTGTCCGTTCCTCCCTACAGGTGTGACCCCTCTACATTTTCCCACTTCTGGCTTCCAACAAGGGCAAATAAGGAGATTCCCTGCCCTTGGTTGTTCTAGCAGTTAAGTATAAGCAAGGGCCTCACTGCACACCATTCCTTGGGATAATCAGGTCTTGTCACTGTGAGAGATAACAGTTTCCCAAACAATGTGCTGTTAATTTCAGAGTTTAATTTGTTAGAACAGGCCCAGCTAAAAAAGTAAAACTGTAAACCAGAAAGCTGATTCGTTTTACCTCAAACCAGGACAGAAGGTTCAAGTGTTCTTATTAGAGGAAGCCATAAAGAACACCATGGGAGGCCTGGGACAGCTGAAGGGATACATGCCAGGGCTGAAGCCAGCAAGAACCACATCCTTACTTCCAGGATAAATATTTATTTAAACAAAAAAAAACCAAAACAAAACAAAACCAAAAAAAAAAAGAGGTGCATGGGACTGAGATCTCTCTAGGGATAGAGCCTGCTCCTCTTTAAAGTCACGTATCATCAACATCAGCAGCGCTGTCATTATCACTCGCCACAAGGACCTCTCTGTTCTCGTAGGTCCAGAACCCATTCAAGTCAATTAGAATGCTGGTAACAGTGTCCCCTTGGCTGCTATTGATTAAGTCTTGAAGGGAGATTTTGTAAGGATCCTTAGGCTTAACCATATCAAAGATTTCATCCTAGAAAAAAAAAAAAAAAAAGTAAAAATTGGGGAAAAAACCCCACACACTGAGCAGAATAATGGCTACTTTATACCATATACACAACGATCTTTGGGTAACTAGTGCCAGCCACACCAATTGACAAAAAGAGCTGTTAAATCCCAAACTCGTTAAGATACAAAGCACAGTAACTGGCTACAGATGGGAGCAGTGTGCTCAGCAACCACGTTTCAAATAAAAATTTTATTTTCTGGGGAGGCTTTGGCCTCAAAGTGGCAACAGGAAACCCAGTAACTCAGTTCATTTGCGTGACCTAAGTTTATAGAAGGTCTTGGGTTTGTGTTGGGTTTATTTTTTTTGCAAGCAGTAATAGAGAGAGTTTTATAGACAGGTTATTTTTCATCACCAATCCCAACCCCTGCCCTAAGAGATGATTCCAAATCATAAAATAGACACACCAAGTATCTTCAAGCAGAAGACACAGCAACATATATTTACCAGGTACTTCGTTAGTAAGGAAGCTACTACAACAGCACGTATCAGATTTCTTACGGGCAACTGCTGAACTGAAAGACATGTTCAAACCTACGGGTATGACAAGTCAGATCATCCCTACTACTCTGCAAGTAAATATACAGCAACCTAGAAACTACAATATAACAGAAGTAAACTACGAAAGGCTTATTCCAATACTCCACGCAGTACTCTTCTTCAGTAAAACGAACCTTGACATCCTGAAAAGAAACTGGTTCTTGGCCATGGATTTTCATTTGTTCCTGAATAGCCTAGAAAGAAAGGAAAAGAACAGTTAGGAAGAGGAGTGCAGTACTACACTGACACTCTATGAAACTTTTAAAATGTTTCTGCATTGTAACCTGGATTGCCCTGTGACAACGCATTTGTGGTACAGCTTGCAGTCAATTCTCCTCCACAAGTGGGGTGCGTGAGTTAAGACATAATTTAGGACATGCATCTCTAGTTTCATGGCTCCCAGTCAGTATGGTAAGAATCCAACCTCTGTTACAATCAGTGTTTGAGCACACAGCAAATGGGATGGATATGCAGACACTTGAATATCATGACCCAGCACTCAAAGCTTAAGACACCAATACACTCAAACAAGAAGGTTCTGTTTTCTAACAAAGTGTGAAATACAGACTAAGGAAAGCAGGAAGGGAAAAGACCAACCAGACAGAGCAGTATGGGGACTCACCCTTTCAATTACTTTGAAAATGGAACTTGCATTCTGGTTGTTCAAATAATGTGAGGGAGACAATGTGTTTGTCTATTTGAGCACATGTCCATGCACGGAAGGGGTCTCCTTATTTACGCTGTAAATGGGCATTTCTCCTTTTGAGCAAAATAGCATTCCCTACTGTTAGTTCTTTTATTGAAACAGCTCTGTCACTAAACCTCTGCTGAAATGAACAACCATGAACAAAACTGTTTTAGTAGCACAAGCGTCAAGAGCCTCGTCAGCATGGCTGTATCAGCAGAGCCTCGGCAGGTACCCACATATACACTAGCAAAAAAGCAATTATTCACAGAATCAAAAGGAGCGCTTCTGATTTCGAGGAAAACATGGAACATTCCATTTCCAGAAGCTTATACGAGGGACAGATTCTGGAGTATAGAATCATAGAATGGTTAGAGTTGGAAGAGACTTTAAGGATCAAGTTCCAACCCCCCTGCCATGGGCAGGGACACCTCCCACTAGAGCAGGTTGCTCAAAGCCCCATCCAGCCCGGCCTTGAACACCTCCAAGGATGGGGCATCCACAACTTCTCTGGGCAACCTGCTCCAGTGCCTCACCACCCTCACAGGAAAGAATTTCTTCCTAATATCTAATCTAAATCTCCCCTCAAAGATCAAGCACCTGCTATACTCGAATCTTTTCAATAACCAAGCCATAGGGTAAGCATGTAACTGGAGACATGCACAACAGTAGTTGTAGCATAGTAGCTTATGCAGAATTACCCCGTTAAATTGCTTTCATATTAGAATCACCGATGTACTATGACAACACTAAAATTCATGGTTTTGTAAAATGTAAAACTGTAAATTACCACCCTTTAATAAAATCAGAGTCAGAGATAACTGACATGGCCCGTGGCCTCCCTGAATCCTTCTGTCACGTGAACAGAAGTGCAGAAAGTGGTGGGAATGGTGAGCTGTAAAAGCAGGGAGAGCAGACGAGCCACTGCTTATTTTCTTTGGGATCCTTAGTATTGCCAGGTCCCAGCCCAACCATTGCCCAACACAGCTACAAGTCCTGAACAGTTAATGATGAAGTTCAAAAGGCCCAAGAAGTTGTTGAACAAGAATCTGCAGGGTGCCCTTGCGGTGATGAAGGCAGATAAATACTGGGCTGCATCAGTACAGGCACAGCCAGCAGATCTGGGCAGGTGATTATCCCTCCTGATTCAACATTTGGAGACAGTACTCCAGATGCAGCTTGATAGCTTTGGGCTCCCCTTTATTGTACACCGAAAAAACAGTGGGAACCCACTAGTGGGCTATCAGGATCCTGGGGGGGCCGGGGAGCAAAGCACAGCACAGCTGAGGGGAGAGACCGGAGGTGGCCACTAGTTCACCTGGAGAACAGAAGGCAGGGGTGGTTCGGGAAACTCAATGACTATCTTCAGCTACACAAAAGGTGGTTAGAGACAACATGGTGAGACTCTTCTTGGAGACACACAGGAAAGGGCAAGAGGCAGTGGACACCGACTGCAGCAAGAGGCATTCAAATTAGACAAAGATGGGATAAAGGGTAAGGGGAGAAAAGTGGTTTCAGTCAGGCTAGTCAGACAGCAGAACACATTGCCTGAAGAGGCCACAGAGTTTCCCTCCTTGGAGATACCCAAAACTTTCCTGGGAAAAGCCCTGAGCAATTTGATCCAACCATGCTCTGAGCAAGTGACCTCCAACGGTTTACTCCATCCTAAATTATTTGATGTTTCCAAGGCACTAAAACAAAAAAGTGGTAGTTTTTTTTTTGGGGGGGAAGTTGGTTGTTTTCTTTTTTTAAAAAAAACAGCCTTTCAATTTCAGAAAAGGTCTTCCAGATCAGCCTTATTTTGAGAAAATGATACAGCCACTATCAAAGCTGATGTTCAATTAGAGACATACTACAATATAGAAATAATGCGGATCTAAGATTACACCTTCAGCAGGCATAAATGCTTTACTTAATGAATGGAATGAACCATGTACCGTGTTCATCATACCTTGAGCACATGGCTCAGTAAAACAACATTGTTTATTTTGACAGTTAGAATACAAAGATCCACATAAAGAAAATGGAAGTGCTAGTCTGAATCGTTATCACTGAAGGGATCTTATCCATGAAAAAAAATCACACATAACTCAGACTAAACCACCCACAGCAAAAATACTCTTTTCCTGCATGGCATTTCCCTTCCCAAGGTACCTCAGGTATATATTAAAAAAAAAAAAAAAACAAGACAAACCAGCAAAACGTCTGCCTTCCCCTAAACCAAAACCACCACAAGCCAGACACAAAGCAAAACAAAAAACCAACCAACCAAACATTCACACCCAATACAATCTGGAGGAAGGCTTTGCAAGACAGGTTAATTTTATATAATTTTAATAGCAACCAAAAACAAAGAAAAAAAAAAGACCTTATTTTAAATCTATTCAGGGAGTAACAGATAAAAATATGAAAAATGCAAGAAGCTTTTAGCAATCAATACATTGAATGAAAAATCCCACAGCTGTACAGACCCATCACTGCATTTCATTATTTTCATTTCTGCTACTGAATTTCAGGATTACAGCGGAAATTAAAACCACGGGCAATAACCGATTAGAACCATCATGAAGAATTTAATAGGTGCTCATTAGGCAATTTTAAGACAATTTTTAAAAAAAAAATCAATAGAAAATATTTTTCCTAAACAAAATCAAAACAGCTAATTTCAACTGCAGATAAAACAGTGAAAATACCTTTTGAATTTTTTCCAAGTTTTGGAATATTTTTTTTTAATACTTTAAATCTTCTTACAAGTAGTTACTAGCCTCCCCATGGGTACTTGCAATTTAAAGTAATTTCCTGCAGATCTGCATGCGGAAGCACACGGGCTATAACACTATAAACACAGAAAATGGCCTACCTGTATAAAGAGACTTACCCTAAAGAAATAATTAAGGGAAAAGACATTCAGGTATCCTTTGTTCTCTATATCAAGCAGTTTGAAAATATATTGCAGAGCTGCAGGCTCCTTTCTGTTTTCTAATGCAAGCACAAAGTCCAGGTAGGTTTTATAGTCCTAAAAGTAGATACAATCATGTTTATTACAGTCTTCTTTCTAAATTGATTTTGCAAGCAGGAACTTTATAATTGCCAGCTATTTCACTGTAGGGAATTAGGGTTTTTTCTGAAAAAAGACAACATGAAATAGAAAATGACTGCTACCACCAACATGAACAAAATGTTAGTTTTTAATGACTGATGATGATAGGATATCCTGCCATTTTAGAGGTAAAACAGATTCCAAGCATAAATCCAAATGACACATGTGATTCGTACTTTTAAACAATGTTTAATACATCCTTAGACTGCTGAACACACACAATGAGTGAATAAAAGCCATACAAAAGGTTCTCATTACCTCAAATTAAATGTCCAGTGCCAGTAAGCCTACCGTTACCAAACGGTGAACTGTAAGGCCAATTAAAGTATATAATACTTAGACCAGAGTAGGTGGTTTGATAAATCATGTAGTAGAAGCATTAGGAGACCTCACAAATATGTATCACGCTTCTCTTTTCCATTAGTACTCATTATTAGTTTCCCAATCAAGATATAGTTGGAATAATAGAAATCCTTTATATAGAAATCACATAAATAGAAATCACTTTTAGAGTTCAGTCCTCTGAATGCAGACAACAGGAGGAGCAATACGTTAAGTAACACTTTCAAAATAAACGTAAGTTTTTATCTTAACTTTGATTTATTTAGATTTCCCATTTTTCACAGCTTACGGAAAGCTTGCAACAAAAAAACCCTGTTGTCTTAATGAAGAAGTGGACACGTTAGCTAACTTGCACTAGTCTCAAGTGTACCACTTGCCTTTGGTTCTCCTTGAAAAATTACATATAACTAAAATGCCTTAGCAAGGCACATCTATAGATTTTTTTGTATAGATGTAACACATTTATACAATTTTTCAACATGGACTTTATGTTATTAAATCTACCAGAAGCTTTATCCTAGGCTGTCTGGGTTTTACATCACCTCTGCTTTTCAAAACTCGTCTTTAAGCCATAGTGCAATCACCTTGTCATTAAGAAAACTAATTTTCTAGTCTGCTGCATGGTCATCTGTGTGCACAATGATAAACAAAAGTTATTTCGCCTCAAGTGAAGGATTTATGATACATCTGCAGTCTCAATAAGACAAAGTTTTTATACTGTGAGCAAAGTGAAAAGATTACCATTTCTCCATCATAAGTTAAGCATTCCTGAAAGACACGGTCCAAAAATATGTTTGTCAGAGTCCCTGTTCCATACCGGGACAGTTCCTCTTTGCTGAGCATACCATTGTGATCTTTATCAAGGTTTAAGTACTGGCCTGGGGAAAAGATACAAAGGGCAAAACATAATATATCTGTATCAGCAAAGAACTGTTTCAACAGAGAAAGAAAATTCAGCACTTCAAAAACATTTATTTAATTTTAATCATAAAGTTAATGCAGTTAAGTGGGAATATGCTAGATCCACAATAACATTCACAGAGCATCATAAATCAACACAGTACATGGTGGGGGGAAGTGGGATTCCCATAACAAGGTGTTATTAGTTCTACTCTAAGGTAATGGCTCAAAAGTAAAGACTCTGTAGACAGAGAAAAGAGCAGAAGGCTAAGAGCATATTATTTTAGGGGGATCTGTTGTAAGCATGAAAAAAAATATAGATAAAGGTCATGCAAAAGCATGACTAGAACAGGCCAAAAAGAAGGTTACAGAGGAATCTTGTACCTTGTGCAACAAGCACAAAATGACAGAGGATAAAACCATTGTAAACAGCAACAGTGGAGAACTGAAACTGCCAAGAAAGTCAGTAAGATGCACTGAAAGGATAGCTACAGGAGTGGAAAGACAAGTTAACAGGAGGTTTTAAAGAGACAAAAGCAAAAGAAAAATAATGCTAAGAATGCAACTTAGTCATACAAGGCAGAGAGGAGAGGGAAAAGGCAGGCGTGGGGGAGGAAGCATTCACATATAAAGGAACCTACCATAAACTCTTAATGCAGAAGGAGCAGAAAACCAATTTGTTTCCTGACTTTCCTTAGAAAGTTCTTCATCCCTTAACTAAGAGAAACATAAAGTTAGAATTCAGAAAGAGTAAATTAAAATACAATAGTATAAGCTAAAGAGATCTTTACCTCTAGTAAGTCATCCAAGAAGCTGCAAGCTAAAATATCCTGTATCTTTATCTTCCCTGCAGAAAGAAAACGAAAACACGTTTTAACAATTGCCCAGCCAACACACCCATTTGACTGTTCTGATTTAGGGGATTGTACTTAAGAAAGAAGTATTCTGGGCAGAAAAGACCACATTTTTAAAAGAGAAAAAAAAACTTATAACATCAAGAATAAGGCTGAAATTTAAGAGATAAAATTAAAATAGCTTTTAAAATGCCTGAATAGAGCTAGCCTGATATTGGCAGAAGAGGTGTTATCCCGAAGCCTTAAAAACCAGAAAACTACATGAAAGATAATGCAATTGTTCATCTCAAAATGTCAACTAAAAAAATGCAAAGAAAGCACACTTGAAACATTTGTTGGAATAATAGTCTCTTAAGTGATGTAGTATTTTTACATCTTCAGAAACTACAGACGTGACAGAAAGCTAAAGTTGCAGAACACACTTCTGCTGCTGTAGTTTCAACTTGTGCACAGACACAGCACAAACAGCTGTACAAAACAATGGCATTTTAACTTCACACACACCCTCTCTACACGTTTGCAATTACCTCTGCCAGAGGCTACTGCTCACACAACTCTGACAACTTTGAGTGGCACAGCTAGACCTTGAGAACACATGCAATTTGTGACTTAAATCAAGGGCATATGAAAAAGCAAACTGTGTTCCCAGGGAGCTACATCTGTAATAAGGATTAGCAGCCACAACTGCAAACCTTTTCTAATGACTTTACAGGGTGCATACAAATTTTATCCCAGAAGCAGCACATCCACATCTCAACAGCATTCTTCAGCATTTCCATCTCCTCTGCCAAGCAATTGTTAGTTACTGTGCTTTCTTTTAATCCTTAATGCTTATAAAATTAGCTACTGCTAATGCTACATTACGATGAAATAATACCTTATTTGTCAGTTTATATGAGAGAACTCTATAAAACCTCAACTGATGGGCCTCTCATGGAAATTCATCAGCTGTAGAGTAAATTATTAGATCCACATAAAGACTCGCGGTCTTCAACAGAGATTAATCTTCAAATACCAGATAGCTGAACAAAAGCCAAAGACAAATATGTATTACTTTGAAAACACAAGCTGCTTCAGTGGAAACATTTTAAAAGTGAAAATACTCCCACATGTTAAGAATTCTGAAAACGTGGATCTACCTGTTCTAAGAGGATCCAGAAAGAAGAAGAACTTTCTAACTGCTGTGCAGACATAGAAGGAGTAAAAAGATTTTTCTAAACCATCCAGCTGTGGCAAAGTAGGGATGAGCTCCAAAATATAGTTTTCTAAATCCTGCAGGATTAAGAAAGAAAACAGTACTATTGTTGCAGGTATGCTATATTCCACCCTGACTTTTGAGTATATTTTTTTTTTAAAAGACAATCCTGCAACAATGCAGGAAAGAACATAAAAGCAGGTAAAAGCGCTTCTATCTCCATGCAAGAAATACTGTCATATACATGCACATGTGATGCTGTGACTGAAATGGTCTACAAATAAAGTAGAGTGTTAACAAAGGAGATGATATATACATGTAAATATAAATGCATTCATCTGTACCTCTTTTAAAATACCAACGTGTAATTCCTAATCAGATTATGCAATTGATGGATATTCTTTAATAGATCTTTTTTTTTAAATAGAGTAGTAACTAGAACCTTCTTATCCATCTTATAATATTAACTACTGTTAGAACAGAAAAGTAATTCATTGAGGCTCACTTGAGCCATCTTTTTCTTGAGATTTCTACTGCATCCAACTAAATCTAGTTAAGTGTTAATGACACACAACCTTGATACCCACAATCTATTTTTCAGAGAATTACCCACACGTTAAAAAGGTCAGCAGCACTCTCACCACCAGATCTCCAGAATATAGAGGCTACTATTTATCCAAACAAATGTGCCCACTTAATCTAGAACTGGAGCCTTTCTGATGCTCTCTCATTTGAGTAAAGGCAGATATTAAGTTAATCAAGAATTTACTTACAGATTCTCTGAGGTAGCCCTGTCCTGCCACATCATATAAACTGAGACCTATTCTTGTCTGATGAAGCCATACTGTAAAACAGAAAACAGAATTACAATGAAAGAAACCTAGAGGGTTTTTGATGCCTCACCAAAACTCAACATTATTCAAAAGGCCACAAGGCACTGTTGGATGTTAAGTACCTCTGTTTTCTCATTTTTCTGAGATTTAAGCAAAGCCACAGTACAAACCAGTTCTGCTTAGAAAAGTCATATCAATCTCCAAGTTGGTAAGAGTCACCAACCATACATGGTAGGCTGTAGCCAAGTCACTAGATGTGAGAAACAGCTGAGCAAACAACACATTTTATCTAACACATGGAATCACATGGATTTGTTCTCTCTCACTGACCTAGACACGTGTACCAGTGCATTTTCCCTGCATTAAAAACATCTGCCCAATGTCACACACAGACTGCTTGTCAGCTTGCTACAGCCCCTTCTGCAGCATAAGATGCTGCAGCTACAGCCAGAAGCCCTGCCCTCACTTCTGAGTTTCAACAGGAGAATTAGAATAGCACCAGTGTCTATTTTTGCAATGAGAAGGTGCATTAAACAGACAGTTACTGGGACAATGAACTTCGGGCTCTTGTTAAAACACAGTAACAGGTATGGAGTAGAGATTAGGCATAAAAACAATTATTCACACACTTCATGTTAAATTTAATTTCCATTCTATGAAGAAACAATCTAAAAGTTCCTCTTACAAAATGCAAGCCATGCTTCATACCAACATTTATCTCTTTAAGGTAAGTGCTTGTCAAAGTGAGGGATGAGTCCCCTGACTTGGGGGTCAGTCTCTTCTCCCAAGTCACAGGTGATAGGACAAGAGGAAATGGCCTCAAATTGTGCCAGGGGAGGTTTAGATTGGATATTAGGAAAAACATTTACATTGAAAAGGTTATTAAGCATGGGAATGGGATGCCCAGGGAAGGGATTGAGGCACCATCCCTGGAGGTATTTAGAAGACAGGCTGACATGATGCTTAATGATATAGTTATGAGATGGGTTTTTTTACCAGAGTTAGGTTGATGGTTGGACTAGATGATCTTATGACAGAGGTCATAGAGTGAGGCTGTTTCTTTGTTGGTGGAAGCTTAAAAGTGCATCGTGCACCTTGAAGTGACTCAAGCCACTTTTACTAGGCTTCACTTGTTTGGACAAAGCCAACAGATGATCACCTTTCCTACTGGAGGGGAGTGTTACTAGAGGCAGATGGTGCTTTGGGAAACGCTTCATCATTATTCAATTGACTTTACTGTTCTCTCATCCCCTCCCAAAAAGGCTGTGTAGATCATTAAGAAAGAGGAAGAAAGGCTGTAACCCACAGACTATAGGAAATTCTCCAAACGGAGGTAGGAAGAGAAAGACAGCAGCTACATGGTTCAGCACAAGCATGTGAATACATGCACCTATTTCTAAAACTTTAATAGGCATATAAAAGAAAAACCCCAAAAGCTCCTTGAGTTCAGCCGGTTAGAGAATACTATCAGGCACCTGCAGCACAGAAATTTAAGATGTTTTAAGCTGAGGGTGATATTGGCCTCTTCCAAGCTGCAGCACCACTCTGGAGGCTGACACTCCGCTCCATGAGCTTCAGTGTCTTTTTTCTTTTAGGAAAGAAGTTATGATCATAAATATAAAAGATATAAAACTTCTGGGTGAAGCAAATAAAATAAAGAGCTCTGAAAAATTCTCTGTTGTGTCCATCCAAGTAGGCCTTTTTTGAAATGCATACAATTTTCACAGACTTCTTCACAAGTCCCCCATCCTGTAGCTTTTGGGTTTGCTGTTTGCTGCAAATGGGCCTGTTGCTCCCATTTCTCTGTACATCATTAACACAGAAGAAGCATCAACTAACCTTTTCGCATGACATAATTGAAAAACTGCATGATCGATATCCTTCCATAAGGATCATTATGCAGTAATTTAGCAAAGATCTTGGCCGTAAAGAACTGCCTGTAAAACACAAACACAAATCACTTTTATGCATCTGACTGCATGCACTGACAGATCCAGCTGCAGCATTGAAAACCTACAGATAATTTAAAATACTGTTTTAACAATATAGGATGTGTTTAAAGACGTTAATTTGCTAGACTACACCCATGAAGTGGGATCCTACCAAGTAACAATGGTAAACTCAAATGCATACTGCTCATGATACTCTTTGGTGATGTGGGAGTCTGGAGAGCTTTCATTCAATTTAATTTCTCTTTAGTACAATATATTCTGTAGCTCCCAGTCTTCTACAATGACACGTAGGAAGGAACTGCCAGTACTGAAAACCGATCTGCTTCTTCCCAAAACCCAGTCACACAGCTACATGCACAACAGCAGTCTCCAACAGGAGCATACAGAAGGAATAGTCACTGTATGCTGTACACAGAACATCTGGGTGGAAATTTTTCATCAAAACATTATGGAAGATTGGGCAGTATCACCGGAGACATGACGTCCTCTTCAAATACAACATGTGCTGTTTACTGGCCGCTCACATCATAAAAATGCTCATGCGGTTGATAATTTCTTCTTCAAAAGAATGCAGTACCCCTCCTGCAGATATCTGTATCACAAGTTCCCTCAGAGATGTAGGGCAATACACCTTTGCACAGATGAAAAGCAACTACCTCATCAATAACTACATGAACATGATTTTACCTCACTTTTAAACTGTTTTCATCTATTTCAGTTAGGCACTTAAGTTTAGCCAAGATAAATATATGCAAAAGAAGAAAGCCTTACTTGCACTTAGGTCCAGCTTTTTCACCAACTTTCAAGAAATTCTCATAGTTGATCATCGCTTCTTCCCCAATCATTGGCAATGTTTGATGTTTGTCCAGTAGAAACCATAGATTCTTAGAAGGTACATATTTTTGGTTAAGAAGGCATCTCTCTAGAGATGTCAATGTGCTTAAGACAGAACACAGAAGAAATGCAGCAAAAATGTGGTTCTGCCACAAGATGATCTCAGTTAATCAGTACACACCGTCAGTGCAGCCAGAAAAGCAAACAAGCAATATTTCCACTGCTCCAAACTGCTGTACACACACACACACACTCACTCTCACTATGATTTCTAGGGTCCCATCCCTTTTGTCTTTGCACTGCACTGAACTCAGCCATCTTTAGCGTCTCTCTCAGTGATATGCAAACAGAACCTCTTTCTTCTTCTGGGCCAACTACAGCAATTGTTGGACTGTGCTGGAAAACCAAAAGCCATTTATTTAGTCCTCATATACTTCATAACAAGGAAGCTTTACACTGACATTACCAGCCCAAGACTATACAGCACTTCAGCTTTAGCTTGCATGTCACAACCAGACAACACACCCCCAAACATAAAGCACCTCATCACAAGATTCTGTGGACAGACAGGAGCTAATCAAACTCTGTAGAAAGGGGAAGTCTTGCCTGAAGTCATTAGCAAGACATACAGAAAGTATTTTCCTACCTGCAACTCTTCATTATCCAACAGCTCTCTACTTTTTCTTTGCAGAAAGACTGCTCTTGATTCTTCCCTTAATTTCTGAAGCAAGACTTCATCTTCAGCTGGCAGCTAGAAAAACATTGTGGTGTTTTAGTGTTCTGTACATTGTGGCAGCATTCAAAAACTACACATCTAGCGAGTGGTCTTAGGTAGTCCTGATTCTCACATTCTGATGAAGCTGTTTACTTTACATAAAATAACAACCCATCTACCAGAATGCTGTACGGTACCAGCTTCTTCTACAGGGTCTTCCACACAGTCTCAAACTACTTGAATATTGAAATATTTACTTAAAGCAGGACATCTTTAATGTGAGAGACGGAGACCTACCTCATACCTGATAACCTATACAGTAAGCACTTTCCCACAGTTGCAAGACAGGAGGGTTCACAAATAAAAGACATTCACTTCTGTGTTTGTGTGAACATCCACTAGACTTGTTTTGGTCAACAAAACAGATAGAAGAACAGTCAGTATGAAAGTTCTGCCAATGTTTACATGCAAGACTGTACAGCACCACCCGGAACTTGGATGGTTCCATATATATTCATCAACTAAAACACAGCTACTTGAAAACTTAACTGGTGGAAACTCGGGATCCTAAGGAATATGGGACCACGCACAGTTAGACAGCAGGTAAGTGGTCAAATTGACAAGTGCCAGCAACAACAAGATGTCTAATTACCCCATCCCAATCTGATTCATCTCACACATAAATTGCTGGATCAAGCATTTCTGCTGGATGATGCAAGCAATGGACCTATCTTTAGACTAGACTGCAACACTAATGACCTACCATTTTCACAAAGCAGCATCCCATTAAATCTAAACAGAGACAGGAAGATACATACTTATAGCACTGGCATGTCAAGATTTAGTTAAAACAGGAAGTTTCTCTGAAAGAGAACTTCCTATCTTTAGTAAACAGCCAAGCCCACTGCCTGATTAGCACACTATTTCAAGGCCTTTGATGAGATGCTTAGTGATTATTTGAAATTCTTAAAATCCACAATTGTAAGAAACAAAAAAAAGATGTTTAGCAATCCACGTTCAGATTTCAATCTACTTAAGTCTCTGAAGCTGAAGTGTCCCTTTGAATAAGCATGACTGTCTTTGCAACAGAGTAGCGTCTTGCTGAAGTGTATCTGGATACCTCACTTACCCTGTAGTAAAACCGTGGTATGTTTGTATATGACGTAGTGTCGCTTTTTCTTCCTCCTTTCCACTCCATGTAATATTTTGTGAACAACTCCATTTCTTCATCTTTTAGCTCTTGTTCACTCTTTTTGGCTGATTAACACAGAAAAGAATTTCTCCTTGTAGTCCAGAGTTTTAATCTAACAAGGAGCTTGAGAAAAGGAGTTAACACTGAGGCTTATACACCTGTGCTGTTTAGTTTCACAGAACCATAGAATGGTTCAAGTTGGAAGGGACCTTAAAGATCATCGAGTTCCAACCCCCCTGCCATGGACAGGGACACCTCGCAATAGAGCAGGTTGCTCAAAGCCCCATCCAGCCTGGCCTTGAACACCTCCAGGGATGGGGCAGCCACAGCTTCTCTGTCTGGGCAACCTGTTCCAGTGCCTCACCACCCTCACAGGAAAGAATTTATTCCTAATACCCAATCTAAATCCCCCTCTTCCAATTTAAAACCATTACCCCTCATCCCACCACTCCACTTCTTGACAAAGGGTCCCTCCCCAGCTCTCCCGCAGGCTCCCTTCAGATACTGGAAGGCTGCTCTAAGGTCTCCCTGGAGCCTTCTCTTCTCCAGGCTGAACAACCCCAGCTCTCTCAGCCTGTCTTCATAGAAAAGGTGCTCCAAACACTCGTTTCACAAACATTAGGTGGAAATTACTGGAGTAGAGGGGGTTTGTTCCTCCACAGAANAGTAGAGGGAGTTTGTTCCTCCACAGAACGAGCCTCCGTGGCGGCCTGCACACCGAAGCGGCGACGCTCGCCCCGCCCCGCGCCCGCCAGACCCGGACCCCTTCCACCGCCTTGTCAGGGCGGGCAGCCGCAGGGGCACGCCCCTGCCCGCCGCCCCGGAGCACTCACAGGCGAGGCGGGCGCCCAGGCGATCCCGCAGGCTCCGCTTCCAGTCCATGGCCCAGGCTCACTGCACGGCCCGACCCGCCGGCCCCTCGGTGCGCCTTGCCCGACACCGACATGGCGGAGCAACGGCCTCCCGGGCGTCACGTGACGGCCAGCCCGCTG
>VZRU01009977.1:28407-57713 GCA_013398155.1 Pedionomus torquatus | reverse complement strand
CCAACTCTAACCATTCTATGATTCCTTCCCTGGCTCGGTTCCATCAGGAGCGTGTCTGGGAGGAACCCCCCAGATTGAGTCACAGCTCTGCCCAGCCACCACATGGACAGTCTCTTTCCCCCAATATCTGGGAGCCTCCTCCCCCAAAGGAGTCTGAGGATCTGAAGGGAGCTCCAGGAGAGCTGGAGAGGGACTCTTGGTCAGGAAGCGGAGTGATAGGAGAAGGGGAATGGTTTTAAACTGGAAGAGGGGAGATTTAGATTGGATATTCGGAAGAACTTCTTTGGTGTGAAGGTGGTGAGGCACTGGACCANAAGGTGGTGAGGCACTGGAACAGGTTGCCCGGAGAAGCTGTGGCTGCCCCATCCCTGGAGGGGTTCAAGGCCAGGTTGGAGGGGATTTGGAGCAACCTGGTGTGGTGGGAGGTGTCCCTGCCCAGGGCAGGGGTTGGAACTGGATGATCTTCAAGGTCCCTTCCAACTCTAACCATTCTAGGATTCTATGATTCCCCTGAGCTGCCTTTTATCCCTCTTGGCCTCTTCAGGACCTCTCCACTTCCCTCACGTGGCCTGATGAGTCCTCCCTCGTGCCCCACAGCCGGGTTTTACCTCTGTGGCTCACTCTGGATCCCTCTTGTTGCCTCAGAACCCTTTCTAGGGTGTTTTTTTTTGGTGTGCCTTGGGCAGTTTTTTGTTGCCTGTGGTGTCTAGGATGATTCTATGTGGTCTCTGGCCCTGTCATGATCTCTGTGTCACAGAGTCACAGGCCGGTTTGGGTTGGAAGGGGCTTTAAGCATCATGGAGTTCAACTCCCCCTGCCCTGGGCAGGGACATCTCCCACCAGGCCGGGTCACTTAGGCCTCTGTCCCACCTCTCCTCTGCTCAGATCCCGTCTTGAGTTCCTCGTTGTTTCCCTAAACGAGGGAACGTGAGGGCCAAGAACAGCTCTTGGTCCTGGCTGCGTGGGAAGCCTGAGGTGATGGGTCTCCATTTCAGACCTGGGCTGTGTTGAGAGGCTTGGGTGAGGATAAGGATGAGGCGGCCGAGCAAGAGCAGAGCTCCACAGCCACCCTCACCCCAGCACAGCCCTTTCCGGGGTGCTCAAGGGGCCCTGCCGGCTTCCATACTTCCCTGGCACCTTCACCAGCCTTTGGAGGAGCCCAGGCTGTGTCCTTCTGCCCTTCAGAGAGCCCCAGGTGCCCTCACCGGGCTCTGCCGCGGCCTGGGCAGTGCTTGCTGTCCTTAAAGGGGGTTTTTGGAGTTCATCTCGCACAGTGAAGTTCCGCCTNTTTTCCCAGGAAGACGGCCGGCGTGTTGGACATCTTCCCAGTTCTCCCGCTGGAGTATTCAGCGCTGCTCAGCGCAGGTCTCAGCCTCGCACCGCGCCGGTGTTCCCACCAATAACGAGTTCAGAGAAGAGCCTGTTTCTTATAAAACGAGAAAATAAATACAAGCCAGGCCAAGTCGCTGGGTCAGAGATGAGACGAGATTTATCTGCAGGACACCCAAACCAGCAGTTTGGGGCTGTAAAGGACTTCCAGCCACAGGAACGGGCTCCCACCAGCAGGAGTTAATGGTATGTCAGTCCACAGGAGAGCTTCCTTCCACAGCACATGTGTGTTTGAGGCAATAATCCCTCCAGGGTTTCAGCTCCTTCTGTGTCTGACTTACAGCTGTGTAACCTTCCAAACACACAGCAAAGGCATTTTTCTCTGGGAAAGTGTCAGCTCCCTTTGGCCTCACGCTGACAATTGGCCATTGTGTGTCCATTCCCTGGTCCAAGGAGCACTAAAAGAGACTCCGAACTGGCTGGGCCCGGCACCTGGGCTTCCCTGGTGCCGTTGTGTAAGCCAAACAGCCTTTGAGTTAATACCGAGGTGCACGGAGTGAAATTGTGTCTGTGGGATGGAAAGTCTGTGCAGGTTGGAGCACCTGATGGCTGGGTAACGTGTATGGGTTAGGAATGCATGTTTACGAGGTCTTGCAATGACCAAAATGGGTTATACACAGGGGGACAAACGTCCACCTCCTGGTTTGCTTTGCACTTTGTAGATGCTGCTGTTTGAGGAAGAAAAAAATGTTTATATTACTTATTTCAGGGAGGCAGAGTTGCTTAGTACTTCAAAGCCAGGAATGATTATTTTTCTTTCTGGCTCTGTCACTTGCATCAGAGTATGAGGTTAGGAAGGACATCAGCTTTGCTGCTAAATTTCTGTATCTTTAGGATAATAACTAATACCTCACAGGATGCTGGAGTTGAACTAGTTAATACACAAAAAGATCTTTAAGCTTTTCGTTGATTCAGATCTTAATAAAGCCATTGCTTGCATTCTAAAATCAGGTTTAAAACGGCATAAATTCCACATGCTTTCAAAAATGGGATGACAAATTCATGGAAGCTCTTACAGGATGGTTCCTGTCATCTGAACATTACGTGTAGTTTTTGTTTGTTTTCTCTTCATACCTTCTTAATAGAAATCTTTGAATTGGGATCCTGATTAAAAAATGTCCTTGGCAGAGTAGTTTTTTATTGTTGCCTGGCAGGTCTCATAACTTTCCCAGATGTTTCTCCATCATTTACATTCAGATTCTATTTCTGCAGTTTTCTCTGTAACCGAAATACACCACTTTATTAATTTCTTTATAGAAGCCCAGTTTTTGGAATACGAGGCAGCGACCTGAGGCAGTTGGTGTGTGCTCGGTTATCGTGTCTCCAAGAGCTGGAGGAGAACATGAGGAACGTACACAGCTACAAGACCAGCCTTGGTAAGTCAATGAAACCGTGGACCAAAGTTTCACCACAGCCTTTTCTGACAGATAAGGATTATCCCTGAGCCCGTTGTGGAAGGTACCTGCACGAGGGGAATCACTAGGCTCACTCTGACAGTGCCTGTGGTTTTTCCGCTGCTGTGTCATAATGTGATTTAACTGGTTTGGGTTTTTTTATGCCAGCAACACAGCTGGTGGCAGACAGGGAGTGTGTAACTGAAGCTGTGATTTGGTAAGAAAGGAGCCTGCATACCCTGACTTTCCTGGGTGGAGAGCTTGGCAGTCCTTGGGTAGATCCTTTCCAGGTTGGGTTTTTCTTTCTCTTTGGCCTCAGAAGAAGGGGCCCATTGGGGAGCTGCCCCTTTACGGACCTTGCCTCTATCTTCTTGCACCTTCACAAGGCTCCCGTGTTTAGTCTGTAACTTAGCAGCATTAGGGAACTTAACAATTACAGTAACCTGCAAGAATGCCTGACTGAAAACCCTTCTGTGCCAGGCAAAGGGGCTCCACTGGGGCGGTGAGAAAGTTCATGACGTTGTACCGTCCCTCTTTTCCTTTTACAGCACTTTAAAGTCTAATAAAAACTGCTGATTCCCATTTAATGGATAATGTTGGTTACTAACAAGCTCACCTCCCTCTTAAAAAGCCAATGTCGGTCTCTGGAGATCTAATTTAGGAAGCACATGTAAGAGAAGGGTGTCCTGCAAGGGCCTCTGAGGTGGAAGCTGCACCAGGCAGTGGTCGGCTGCCAGAACTCAGAGTATTTTTATCCACCAGCCAAGCTGCCAGAGGCTCTCCTCGAGCTCTGCACCACCTGGGGCTCAGGGAAGGCAGACTTGCCTCTATAATGGGCTTTAATTTTTCCTGAGCGGGGCAGGGACTCCCTGCTGGCAGCAGCCAGGCACTGCTGGTGGAACAGACTGGACACCGCAAGCAAAGGCTCCAGCTCAAGCCTTGTGCTAGAAATCTCTTCTGGTGCCAGTTCTTGTATGATTTCAGCTTACCCAGTTCAGTCTGGTCCACTGGATCGGTAGTCTCTTTCCTCTGTGGGTTCTCTGTCCTCCTCTGCTTTCTCAAGGCATTGGTGTTCACCTGAGGGACCCATGGATTCTGCTTTGTTGCCTGTTTCTGCTTTGCCATGGGGCTGATGCCACCTGCTTTTTCTCAGAGGTTTTGCTATGGGATGGTACGGTGCTCCAGAGCTCAGAGACTTTGGTCTCGTGTTGTCAAACAGTTCCAGCAGAGGCAGGGATGTGTTTCACTAGAGCAAAGCAAAAGGACTCTATTAAAATACAGAGGAGAAAGGGCTCTTTTAGAAGGTGTGGCAACATTTAGATGTTTAGAGGTCTGATACAGTAAAATCTGCTTTCCTGGTGATGACACCCCACTTCAGTGGTATTTCCCATAAGGTGCCGTCGTCCTCTTCAAAGTGGTAGGTGATGTTGGAGGGCACCAACGTTGTCATATTTAGTGATATGTATTTAAGGACATAGAACTGTTGGAACGGGTCCAGCGGAGGGCCACCAAGATGCTCAGAGGGTTGGAGCCCCTCTGCTGTGAGGACAGGCTGAGGGTGCTGGGGCTGTTCAGCCTGGAGAAGAGAAGGCTCCGGGGAGACCTTGGAGCAGCCTTCCAGGATCTGAAGGGAGCTCCAGGAGAGCTGGAGAGGGACTCTTGGTCAGGAAGAGTAGTGATGGGACAAGGGGTAATGGTTTTAAACTAGAAGGGAGGTTTAGATTGGATATTCGGAAGAACTTCTGTGGTGTGAGGGTGGTGAGGCACTGGAAGAGGTTGCCCAGAGAAGCTGTGGCTGCCCCATCCCTGGAGGGGTTCAAGGCCAGGCTGGATGGGGCTTGGAGCAACCTGGTGTGGTGGGAGGTGTCCCTGCCCAGGGCAGGGGGGGTTGGAACTGGATAATCTTTGAGGTCCCTTCCAACTCTAACCATTCTATGATTCTATGATATGGAGAAGACTTAAGTGTTACTGTGTTCACAGCACTGCTGTAATGCAGGTGTGTACGGGCAGATCAGTGGAGATCACCCCTGTACATTGGCATGTGCTTATAGTCACTGGCTGTGGCTTCTTGTGCTCGGAGCCACCTCCGTTCCCGTCTTTGAACACCACGTGCGTTTCAAACCTGCCATTCCCACTCTGCAGTGTGGCAAAGGAATCCCATCTGCCCGTGGTCTGCCATTTGTGCAGTGACACATCTGTCAGAATACCACAAAAACACGACATCCCCAGCCGTGAATGCTGCTGCGATGTGAGGGGCATGAAGCTAGAGGGGTTCTTGGGTGTCCAGAGACGATCAAGAGACATGAAAGCAGACAGCTTCACCCCATTCAATATGGTCTTCTTTAAACTATGTTTTCACTTCAGATTTAGGCTGCCAATAGCTCATTCAAACAATGATCTAATGCCTATGTGAATGTTTGTAAAACCTCACTGCTCTGGCAGGTTGAGCACTTGCCAAAAAGCAATCACATGTAATTAGGGAGAAGGAATTTGAATATACTGGCCTTTCAGTGCAGCATATTTTCGCGTTGTGTTTGTACCATTTTAACTGTCTCATTAGCTGGGGTTGTGCTCCGTGACTCCGTGGGGTACGTGTGACTCGCTCCTGTCTTCAAAGGAATCTCCTCTCTAGACATTGCTGCCAAAAACCTGTCTAAAACCTGCCTGGGATGTGGATATGAGATACCTGTGCCGAAGTGTTCTGGCAGTTATGCCCAACGGCATCACTGGCCTGACTTTTGGGGGATGTTAAGTATATAAGGAATTCCTTAAATACATCCCTGGGGCTGCCACGGTTCTCAGAGGGAATAGTCAGAGACTGCACTGCAGTGGGTTAATGGCTGTAGCCTTCCTGGGATGAACTTTGTTCAGGTCTGAAAGCAAGATGGAGCAAAAGCTTTTTAATCAAGCAGGATAATCGGCATCACACACGTATGGCAGTTAGTGAATGGCTCAAGTTTCCCTTGTGTTCAGGGAAACATGGCTACAGCTCCGTTTCCTTGGTCAATGCCAGAACGAAGAGCAGGGAGCCTGGCACAGGCAGTGCCCCAAATGGTCCTTCAGGTTCTCGACTCTCTCCACCTTCCAGTGTTTCCTGCTGTTGCTTTCTGAGGAGGCTTTTCAGGCACACTGAGTCCTGAATGAGCACTGGGAGCATCTAAAAGCTCACAGCTTTTTGAGGGAATGCCTGAGAACAACTGGTGACGTTGTTGTGCTGTCACTACCATCCATTCTCCCTGTCCAGGAGGTCTTTTCCCAGGAGAAGGGGGTCACCACACAGCTTGGCAGAGGTGTGGGACTGGCAAATAGAACAGTTAAATGCTCACTGCTCACCCAACGAAAAGTTCCCAGCTCAGGGGCAAATCAGAGCCTGCCCGGGACAGTAGACACTTGAGAAAAAAGAATAAAGTATCCTTTGCCCATGGGGGGTTAAAACTGCGGTCTTCGTGTTCTCACTTTGAGGCCCCAAAGGACATTTCCAAGCAACTTGGGAATTTTGACAGGGAAAGTGTGATGAGAAAACTGTCCTTGATATTCCTCCAGCATCCTGGAAGTTCCCTTTGCTCCCCTGTCTAGTTCTGGAGGAGAACTAGGCCTGATCTGCGCTTTCTGGGGCAGAGCTTCTGGAGACATCCCCTTGGACACCACCTCTATGGTAACTGGACAAGCACAGCAGGAATGTCTCGGATGAGCTGCTTCAAAAGCAAGGGGAAGCTGAACAGTCAGAATAAGCACAACCTGCCAGACAAGTCCATGGAGACCCAGTACACATTTCAATTCACAATTCAGCAGATTGGGTAGAACCCTGTCCTCGTTGCCGAGGCTATGCATAACTGTGTTTGGCCTTAATGAGGAAGAGTATGATCTTCACTTATGTTTTTGGGTCCTACTGCCTGTGATCTGTTCTCACTGGTAATTCTGCAGGCAAACTCCAAAACCCCTGAAGGATTGGTACCAAAGCACAGTTGATAGCTCAGGAGGGGAGGGACACACACACAGATCAACTCTTGTGAGACCAGGACTTGGTATTTATGGGAGGAAGTTTTTTCCTGAATGCGAGAGAGGAGAGATGGATTCTGCTCTCCAGTGGCCACTGGGGTTTGAAAGCCTAATTTCCAGCCAACAGTCATCACATAAACTTGTGCTGAAGAACCTGACCTAGTTTGAATAATTAGAGGTAATTGTCAGCTCTTTCCAAATGACAAAACGCTTAATCACAAGCAGATGCTTAGCCAGCCTCGCAAAAAGGGCTGGAAACCCATAATGGGATGGGAGCATTGTTGTCCCAGAGGCACCAAGTTTCAGGAATGGGCAGGAATCTTCCTAAGGGTTTTTTCCAATACATGGTCAGATGCTGGGACTGGGGCACTGGTTCAGGCTCACGGACTGGGCATCTCTCCAGAAAATCTGTAAATATGCCACGAACACTCTGTGGCATGACTGACGGTGAAGTATTTGGGGTCCAAGTCAAGACGGAGCCAATTTGAAACGGGGAGCTGAAAGTTTGGGTGGCTCCATGGGTTCCTGTTCCACATCCTTAAATCTAGACCCTCCCATCCCTCAGCTGGCAGTCTGGGGTCTCCTGAAGCTTTCGGAGCCCCAGGCATGACAGATGCCTGTGTGCTCTGTGGCAACAGATCCTTGGAGCTGCCTGCCAAGTGCACTTCTGGGAAGCGAAGGCGGACCTGAATTTCAATGGAAACCCCAGAAGATCTCTGGAGATCTGTGTTCTGCCAGCAGAGCGTGGGAACCTTGGACTTGGAAGGCTGGTATTTTCCAGTCCATTTTGTTGGAAGGGGCTGGACTCTCAGGCCCGGGTGGCAGCGAGGGAGAGCTGAGGGGCAGCTGGGGGAGGGAAAATGCCAGACTGCAAGAAGTTGGGGGCAAGCCCCAGTCCTGTGTGTGCATCTCACCTACCCGGGAACCAGCCGCCGTATGAACCTTACTGCCCTCTTCCCTGAAGACTTGTTATTTCAGAATGGGAGGACAGACTCCTGAAATGAGAGGCTCCTCGGAGATCTGACGTTATGAGAGGGCCCTGTCTGCAACATCTTCCCTGCTCTGGCTTGTTCTGCAATGGGCCAACCTTTCACTCTCCTGCCTCATCCACTACCCAGAGGAAAATACTTCTGAGCCCCGTGATCCTGCCTTACTGTATCCCTCTGGCCATCTCTGCCCCAGGAATGTCTCCCCGGCTTCTGCTGCTGCTTCCCTGCCACATGCACAGGTCACGAGCTGTATGTCTCCATCCTTGTCACTCGGGGATCTCAAGGTGATGCTGCACTCGGTGGCTTTCTCCTCCAGGGCCTCGTTTCTGTGGCACTTAGAGTTGTGGCAGTATTCTCATTTTCAGAGCATGAGCTATTTGAGTCTAATGTGAGCGTGAGATGTTGGCTACACTCACATAAAGCTACACCGAGTTCCCTCGGGTTACACCCATTGGAGTGGGGGTTATATCCAAACAGGCAGAGCCCTGAAGAAAGGAGATGGTATCTGATGGGGGTAAGAATTCCAATGGGAAGAGCAGGAGATGTGGCACTACCTGAGATATCCCAGTCTTAGCGAGGCACCTGGGTGTGTATAGATGCTCTGTGTAAGTAGAAATGGGTGTCTCTGGAAGGGTCTGAACCCACCAGAGGATCAATCTGGATTGTTCATTCTTTTATGTTGGCTGGAAGTGGTGGCTGGGTGAGATGTGGCTTAAGAGTTACATGAAATTTAGGAAAAGGAGCACTCCAAGGTGATGTGAAGGGGACCAGCTGAGGGGAAATGGAGGGTTTGCTGGTACGATGGTACCAGGCAGTGCTAAAACACAATAGATGGTCAGGGAGCAAGTCAGAGCGTTTGCAACACTGCAGGAACCAGGGCTCCCAGGGGTGTTTTATATTCTGTACAATTACATAGTGAAAAGTAAAGCAAAAATGGAAAATCTGTGGAAATGGTCAAAGGAAGGAATTGTCCTTCTACCCAAGCAGAGAGCTGGGGACAGATGGACTTTCCATAGGGAGTGCTGCAATGAAGCATAAAGATTGCTCTGAAGTGTTTCTCGGTACATTTGGGGCATTTTATAGCACATCAGTATTCATCTATTCCTGTACAACCTCCTGCAGTGGGACTAATAATCAAGAATCCTGACTCTAAACTGACGACTCCCTTGGGAATGTGTCTGGGACAAGAGTTACTCTGGGGTCTTTGAAGCGGGCAGTGATGTGGAAAGAGTGACACCAGCACAGTTCCCATGAAGTAGGGGGTCTCCCATGTGGGCTTGGGTGTGGAGCTCTTCAGCCAAGAGAGGGTGAAAAATGAATCATAACACCTTTGGGGAGAGATCAGTCTTCCCATGATGTGTTTGTTTAGGGCTGTTACTGCAATACTGCTGCCACTACGGGAAGAAAAAACCCAGAGCCCAGTGTGTGGTGATCATAGCTCATAAAAAGGGAGGGGGATGAAGAAGCTCCTACAGGCTCCAAAGGCAGCAGCATCTGGAGTGCTGTGTCCAGTGCTGGGCTCCCCGGGTTCAAGAAGGACAGGGAACTGCTGGAGAGGGTACAGGAAAGGGCTACAAAGATGATGAGGCGACTAGAACTTTCTGTGAGGAAGGGCTAAAGGTCTTTTCAGTCTGGAGAAGACTGAAAGGGGAACTGATCAACGCCTATAAATACTTAAAGATCTGAGAAGTCTCTTCCAACCTAGGCAGTTCTATGATTCTGAGACTGAGCTTCTGGCCCAGGGTCCCCAGGTGAGGCTGGTTGGGGGCTGTTAAGCCCTGTGAGTGACCCAAGACCCTGACAAGAAACGCATCGGTCACGTGAACTGGATGTGGCCTTAAGCAAAGGCCATTTCCCCGCTGCTGGCTCCTGCCAGATCTTCCCAGCCCTGACTCAGGGCCTCATATCCCCTTTAAGATCTGCTTTTTGCGTGTCTCTCCCCTGAGAAGGGCTGGGACGACGCCAGACTCCAGCAAACCATTCTGACCAGTCACCCAGCGCTGGCAGGTTACTTCTACTGGAACAAACCCCATCTCTTGCCTCTCTCCACTACGCTCCTAGCCCAGACATCCTCCTCTGCTCTTGCTGCCAGCGCTGTAATGAAAAATGGCTCTTCTATTATGTCTGCTTCCATTTGAATCCCTCTAGGAAAGATCTCGTGTTCTCCAGCTCTTTGCTGCTGAAATTAGCACTGGCATCCTGTGGGATTTCGGGGCTTGACTCTCGCATCTAGTGCTGAGAAGAGTTACCGAGACAAGATGTGTTTGAGAGCCAAGTGTCCGAAAGTACACGCTTAATAATAACACAGCAAAAAAGGAGGCGCTCGGGGAAGGCGGCAAAACGATCCCGCTAAGTATGGAATTAAAAAAAAAAAAAGTAAATAATGAATTTGTTCTCGGGGTGGTTGCACAATGCAGAAAGGGTTAAGCCGTGGCACGGCGTTTGGGGCAGCTGCAGAATGCTGGAGTGGGCACTGGGATTGGAACCAGAATGACAGTTTTAGGTCACTCACAAAGCTTTCTAATTACGCCTTTTTTGGAAAAAAAAAAATAAAAAAAAAATGGTGTGTTTTATTCTGTAAGTGCTGAACATTCCACAATTGCTGTGTTTAATAAATACAGCGGGGGCTCCTAGGAGACTGAATGGGGCTGAATGAATGAAGTATGTGGGACATCTGAAACCTATTAGTTGGAGCAAACTGTTAGAGAGGCAGGAATTCTTCTCTTTTTAAAAATATTTATACATTTTGCTTTAATGTCAGGCCAACATCTTATTTGGGGTTATGTTCCAGTGGAAGGAAAGGTGTGTCGGGGGGAAATGCAGGGGGAGGGGAGGTACATTTTTGGTTCAGTCCCAAAAAGAGCAGAAGGGCTGTGTGGCTTTAGTCACATATTTTCCTCTCGGAATTGAACCCCAGCACATGGAAACATCGTGCAACATTGTCCCATCCTCAATAGGGGATGAAGGTCTTGGGCTTCACTTCATCCTGGCGCGCATGTTGGGTTGTCAACTGGGCTGGTTGGACCAGGAGCCCCTTGCCTGGGGCACTGGGAGGACTCTGCAGCCCTCACAAGATTAGATTTATGGATGCCCCGAGACTCAGCTCATTTAGTCTGGTTTCAGTATTTAGAGAGGAATTAAGAGTGCACAGCCAGCATCTTCTCCAACTCATGGACAGCTCCATGAGGTCGGACTGGTGTCCAACACCACCAAGAGTGATGCCACATCCCTCACTGCTCTGCTCAGCGCTCTGTGATGCAAGGTTTCCACCCAGGCTTTTCCTTCTAGTGCGAAAATTAGCTCATTTGCTTATTAAAAGGCAGAAAATTAGGGCAGATGGATGGGAAGAACCAGAGATCAAGCAGAGCTAATGGCTCTTTGGGATCCACTTCACCTCTACAGATGTCTCTGGAAAGGGCTTCAGGAGAGAAATATTTGACAACACCCAGCTTCAGTCTTGACATACTTTGAGCTGAATTTTGCCTCTCTGTTGGCAGCCTCAGTCGTTAAGAGGCCAAAGAGATCCTGGAGAAGCAGTGGAAAGGGACAAGGACACCAGTTAGTCTATTCTAGTGTTCCTATTCATGGTCTGCTCTCTCTTCACCACCCACCACTTCATTGATGTCACCTCCATTCTCATGGTCTTTCTCCTCTTCTACAATGTCTACAAACACTGAAATGCACAGAGTCCAAGGAGACCTGAGGAAGGTATGGGGTCTCCAGTCTGCATTCTATCTCCTGTCTTCCAAAGAGAGCTGGAAGCCGCGTAAAACCACACAGTGTGACCATGCCGGCACCCAGGAGCTCTGATGAAGGAGTGACTGTCCTTAAGCCATGTTTGGACTGTCCAGAAGAACTGCAGGTCTGTGTGAGTTTCTTCCTTCCAGTGATCCAGTGAGCTGTGTCCTCCTCCAACTTGAGGTTTGGGCTGGAGTCTGGGGAGACCCTGCCTTGTAGTTAGTGAGACGTGTTCCTCGCAGAGACCCTTCTAGAGTTCTCAAGGGGCCATATTTTAGAATCATAGCAACACAGAGTGGACTAGGTTGAAAGAAACCTTCAAGGCCCCCCAGTGCCACCCCCTGCCCCGGGCAGGGACACCACCCACCATGCCAGGTTGCTCCAAGCCCCCTCCAGCCTGGCCTTGAACCCCTCCAGGGATGGGGCAGCCACAGCTTCTCAGGGCAACCTGGGCCAGGGTCTCACCACCTTCACAGCAAAGAATTCCTTCTCCAGATCTCATCTCAGTCTCCCCTCTTTCAGTGTCAAACCCTTCCCCCTCATCCTATTGCTCCACTCCCTGATAAAGAATCTATTTTCTTAGATTTGATCTCTGTCATCACATCTGGGAGGACAGGAGATAGGGCATGTGGGTGCACAAGGATCAGCTGGGGTGGAAGTTGCCAGAATTCCTCCGAATTTAGGTGGAATTTTTCCTGCTGGAGGTTGGGGTCAGGGACTGGTGCCAAGAGCGAACTTGCACAAGTTGGTGGCGAGTCTCCTGGTCTTTGGTGCTTCATTTATGTCTCATGAATTCTTATGATTTCCAAGACATGCAGTGACGTGTGAGCTCTCCTCTCCTTGTGCAGAAACTTTGAGCCAAGGATGGTGTCAGGAAGGCCCAGATTATGCAGTGTTTTCCAGCTGATAAGGGATATGTAAGTTTTCCCTGCTTTTCTATGATTCCTCGTGACCTTTATTCAGCCCAGTTTTATTGCATGTGGCACACATTTATACTAAAATTCAACCCCTTCCTTTCAAGCTCCCTGAAGCTAAAATTTCAAGTTTTAGGCCACTCAGAAATTCCAAATGTCTTCCATTATCTTTCTAATCTTCCCAAACCTATTAGATGGTAGGATATCTCTCCTCTGCATAGGAAACAGATGTTCTTCTTGCAGTGGGGACACGCAGGAGACATCATTACGTTTGTTTGGTTTAGGGTGTCTTGGAGATGTGATTGTTCTTTGCGGTTACAAGTTGCTGCAACCTTATATGTGGGAGTGAGGATCTGGTTGAATTTCAAGCAGTGCCAGTAATGAATTTCTGTCCAGTCTCTTTTCACCATGAGGAACCATCTCTGAGCTGATAAGTTTGGAAAATAATTTCTGAGCAGTTCTTGATTGCATCTGTTCATCAGTTTGGAGGTGACTGCTCTGAAGACGCGACTGGGGCATGGGATGAGGCATTTAGTAAGGAAATAGTGTCACCTACAGATTCAGAGAGTCCACAAATGGATTTAACTCCTGGAGCTGTAGTGGGGGAGACACTGAGGAGACATGGTATTTTATCCCTCTGGGGCATCTCTTCACCATCAGTAGGATGATTTTGGTGGATTTCGTTGTGCTCATTTTTGTGTACCTGTAACTTGGTTTTTCAGATGTCTTTTTGTTGTTTGTTTTTTTTTTTTTTTTTTTTTTTTTTTTTTTTTTTTTTTTTTTTTTTTTTTTTTTTTTTTTTTTCCCTTTTAAAAGGTTCAAACAAAATTGTGCTTTCACTAAAGACACCAAGAGAAGTGTCAGTGCTATTTCCAAAAAGTCTTTATTTTCCTGCAGATTGGAGGTTCAGAGCGTGTGTTCATCTGTGGGTATGTGTGGGTGGTGATTGCATTTCAGAATTTCCAAGGCTGTTACAGCTTTTACTCTTTTTTCCAAAGACGTTAATCAAGTAGGAGTTCTCCCTCCTGAAAGATCTAGACTCCACTTGGAATAGAGGTCTCCAGATATAAGAGAAGCTGAATAAAAGCTTCTCTCACTGGAAGAGTTTATTTAAGAGTTAGACCAAAGCAGAACAACGTAACAACAAACACAGAGAGGGGATGCAGCGTTGTTTTATATGCTGGATTTTCCACCCTGAATATGTATTGGTGGGAGTGCCCGTGACAAGTGCTTTGGAAAAAGTGACTTAAGTGTGAGCCAAGAATTTCCTTCCCCAGCAAAGGTGTACAATATATCATGACCTTAGTCTTGCTCATACATATTTCTGAAGGTGCGTCTCACCCGAGCCTCTTGGGAGCACTGTTTCCTCGTCATGAAGGTCTGTCTGGACGTGTTGCCCTCCAGTCTCCCACCCTGCAGCTGGTCTTCGAGGAGGGCAGGTTCTCTCCAGCTGGAAATGGGTCGTTAGGGGGTGAAGTGACCCACCTAATGTGATGAAGATGAGCTGGGGCCTCCATATTCATAAAATCATAGAATCATCCAGGCTGGAAGGGACCTCCAAAGGTCATCTAGTCTGACCTCCCCGCAGTCATAGGGACACCCCCAACTAGCCCAGGTTGCCCAGGGCCTCGTTGAGCCTCACCTTTTGGATTTATTTCCATAGGGATATTCCTGGTCAATGGGCATGACTGACTTGGTTTTCCTGGACTCCAGCGACTCCTGTTTCTCTGGCTGTACTGAATGCAGGAGGGGGTTTTGTGTTTTTCTTGTGCTCTCGGTACCGTCTCCATGGGTCAGCCTGGGTTTGATTCCAGTCCCCCTTTCCAGGTAATAATTGAGTCTGTCAGCACAGTAGTTGGAAAAGATAATTTGCATCAGAATAAGTAGTCCAAAATCTGGCATAAGCTTTGACCAGAAATGCAGAGTTCTTGGGCTGTGAAAAACTTCTGCTCTTTTGCTATGCAGGTGGCAAATTTAGGCTCCCTCGCTGCTTGGTTTTGTCTGAAGGCAGAGGCTAAATACCACGAGAATGGTTTGTTTTATTTCTGACATCCCAGAAACCAGAGGTTCCTGGGAGATGCCCAAGCCAGTCGCTCAACTCAACTGGGTTTTTTGGTTGCTCTGTCACACGTGAACCCGAAACTCTCGGGATCCTCTGACCCCTCCAGCAGAGCGACTGTCCGACACCCTCTTCTGGCACTGCACTGACCCTTCACAACTGCTCTGCCTTCACTCTTAATTTCTTTTGTATCCATCTCACAGCAGCTTGATATTTCTCTGGTTTCTCTCCAAGGCTATGAACTACGTCAAAGGCTCTAATAAAGTGGGGGGGGTATCACTCACATTGCATTTTGCCCCTTCTAAGCTTTTACTCTGTGAATGGAGACAATTTCACTGCTCTGATGGTTTCCCTCACATTCTTCAAAAGCCACCTTTGCTCTGTTAAGGGTAGTTACAGTTGCCAGATTTTCCACCACGCTCTGTTCTTGCCTGGGCCATGGTTAGCACTGCCCGGTATATGTTCTTGTTGCCTTATAGATAGGGTTGGTTTCCTGATAGAAAAAAGGAATTGAGAGATTGACCCTGTAATATTTTTTCACCAGCTTGTAACATTTTGGATGATCCTCCTGCAACTCAGACTGGCCCAGAATGTGTTTCCTGTCATCTGCCCATTTTCTACCACTGGAGCAGTGTCTGCAGGTACATTGGTAGAGCAACTGAAGTGCAGAACACATCTCAGAGTCTCAGGCTGTAATTTATATTTGTCGTATTTCTCCAATTCCCAATATATGTGAGAGGATGTGTTCTCCCTGTGTGAATTATTAAAGGCAGGGTTGTTTTAAATTGAAGTCACGATGAATCAGGAAGAGCCATCTCGATGATGTGTGTGAAGAGTTTGTGTAGCCTAATTGCGAGGTGACGATAGGGAGCCATAGGACGAGGGGGAAAGGTTTGACACTGAAAGAGGGGAGATGGAGATGAGATCTCAGGAGGAAATTCTTTGCTGTGAGGGTGGTGAGACCCTGGCCCAGGTTGCCCAGAGAAGCTGTGGCTGCCCCATCCCTGGAGGGGTTCAAGGCCAGGCTGGATTGCTCCAAGGCTCCCCTTGGAGCAACCTGGTGTGGTGGGAGGTGTCCCTGCCCAGGGCAGGGGGTGGCACTGGATGGTCTTTAAGGTCTCTTCCAACCCAAACCAGCCTATGATTCTATAATTCTCTGAATACCTGCGGCTGCTGCTCTTTGAGCCACAACAGGCTGTTCTCTACCTGAGCTTTGAAGGACCTTGCTCTGCATCTCTCACAACCTGGTTTGCCATGTTGCGGTGGAAAAAAAAAAAGCAGGACTTGTGTGTTCTCTCCCCAGTGCTGAGGAAGAGATGCTCAGACTAACCCCAGCAGATCCAAACGAGTGGAGTGGGGAAGTGGCCAAGAGCTTGGAAGCAGTTGTGGGCTGGGAGCGGAGCGCAGCCCTGAGCTCAGCACCGTGGCAGCTCTCCACATGGAACGTGACGGCTTTGGAGAACTGCACCTCTGCAATCCTCAGTTCCAGGAATGTTCTAGGAAGTGGGCAGAATCCTACTGGTTTTGGTGAAAGCTGGAAAAGTCTGATTTCCCCTTGAGATTGCCTGCAGTCTCTCAGGATGCCAGTGGGGCACAGCAGCCGTGTGATGTTTAGGATGATGTTTAGGGCTAGGAGACCCACTGCACCCCGTTTAACCTGGAGGCTTTCCTCTATCCCCTTCCCTCTCATTCACCCAACCCTCTTGCAACCGACAGAAAATGGGCTTTTTGAGCAATTACCAAAATAAACAGAGTTCTTTCCAACACGGAAGAGGAGAGGGAAGGGGGAGAGGATCATGGTGTTACTCCTCACTTGTAAGAGGAGTGCTGGAGGAGAGGGTTGTGTGTCCCAGCCTTGCGAGCGCCGGAGGTGATGCAGCACAGGCAAAGACAGGAGTCACCAGAGAAGACCTGAGTTCTTTCTGAGCTCCTGCGAATCTTTGTGGAGGATTTCTCTCCCTCTTGACTTGGGCAGAGACACTGTACCACCAGCGCCGAGCGTTTGGGGTTTGTTCCAAGGCACTTCTTTTTAGTGATGGGGAAAACATAAGCCATTAGAGCAGATTCATTTCCCTACTTGCGAACAAGAATATGTAAGTGGAATAACACAGGAAGCAGAAGAAGAGGCTGGTTGAGGGTAAAAGGTCTAGGTCTTGCAGAAGATGCATGCAGGGGAATGGCAGCGTGCAGAAATAGCTAATGGTATTCTGGGTGTCTTAATTCTCTCTGTGCTAGTCTGAGCTTCTTCCACTCGCTGGGAAAGATTAAAATCATGCTGGTATATTTGCTTTTTGCTTAGTTTGATTACTTTCCCCAAGCAAAATATAAATAATTTGAATAATAAATAAATAATTTGATAAGTGGTATCAGACTTTACTATGAAGAAGCAACCCATGATCCTTGAGCCTCTCCAGGGATGGGGCAGCCACAGCTTCTCGGGGCCAGGGTCTCACCACCTTCACAGCCAAGAAGTTCGTCCCCACTTCTCATCTCCATCTCCCCTCTTTCAGTGTCAAACCCTTCCCCCTCCTCCTAGGGCTCCCGTCTCTCATCAAGAGTCCCTCCCCAGCTTTTCTGGAGCCCCTTTAGGGACTGGAAGGGGCTCGAAGGTCTCCCTGGAGCCTTCTCTTCTCCAGGCTGAACCCTGCGACTTACTCATCCTGTTCTCCCAGCAGAGGGGCTCCAGCTCTCTCAGCATCTTCATCTTCCAAACTTCCAAACAGCTACAGAGTCTTTTAATCAAATTACTTATTTTGCCTAAGAAGAAATGTTATCTTTTCCCTGTTGCTTTCCCCCATCCATGCTAACCTTTGATCAAACACTGGTTCATTGAGGCAGGTGCTCACAGAGATTCACGTGGGCTTTTATGCTACACACGTCCACCTCCTTTTGTCCCCGCCGGGCAGACGGAGCTCTTCCCTACACACCGAGGGCTGCCAGGAAATTGCTTGTGAGCACAAAGAAAGCACCAAGGACTTTGAAGAATCCAACTGGAGGGGCTGAAATAGTTTAAGAGTGAAGATTAGATAAAATATTTTGGAGCATATGGGGCTTTCTTGACCACTCCGCTGTTGCCCACCCCCGGCTGTCAGACCCTGAGCAATCCCAGAAGGAGTTAATAGAGAGCTGGGCAGGAGCCAGGAGCTCTCGCTGGAAGCCTGTCTTCCCCACCAAAATATCTGATGTCTGCAGCTATGGCCATGGTATTGTCCTCATAAAACACAACAATAACAACAAAACAAGCGCTGTTATTCACAGCTCAGTAACAAGCCATGACACACACCCCCACCCCCCCAAAAAAAGAGGAAAATTAAAAAGCACTGGAAATGTAAGGGTATTTATTAAAACGGAACCATGTGTTTTACATAGTCCTGTCTTCATAAGCTTGTGCACATCACATTGATGTTTATGTTCTCCTCTGGTGTGTGAGGGGTTTTTTCCATGTCTGTTAGTGATTAGCCAGAGGGAGCCTGAATGAACTCATGTCTCCAGTGAGCAGGACCAGGAAACCCGGCACACACTGGGTGATACGCAGCTGCAGGGAAGACACAAGCTTCCTGCAGAATGGCCTTGCTTTGTGTCCCTGCAGAAACGGCCGAGGAAACACAAGAGATGGGACTGAAAGGAAATGGGGAAAGAGCAAATTCCAGGGTGAAAAAAAATAGAGGAGAAAATTCACCTCTGGCTCATTGCAGAAAGTGTGAATTCCATTTCTGGATTGAGAATCTTCCCTGGAGATGTCTCCTAAGATGAATCTGGAGCAAACCTGTCCAGTGTGGGTTCATCCAGTTAGGCCTAGAGATATCTTGGGCTGCTGGTGATGTAGATTTATCACATTTGCCTTCTGCTGGGACCCACAGGAGAGTCAGCAGGTCTCTGGGGTCTCCACCACCCACTAGATGTCCGGAGGAGGACACCCAAGCTGGTGACAGGGCTGGAAGGCCCATCCTCTGAACACTCTGGGTTGGTCTGGTTTGGATAAAAGGAGGCTGAGGGGCAACCTCATGGCTCTCTGCAGCTTCCCAAGGAGGGGATGGGGAGATGGAGGTACTGAGCTCTTCTCCCTGGGATCCGGGGACAGGATGGGTGGAAATGGCTCAAAGCCACACCAGGGAGGTTCAGAATTCAGCTTTTTGTTGAGGCCAAGTGTGATGGACCATGTAAATGGCAGCTTTGGAAGTATCTCAGACCTCTGTGCTGAAGTTCATACACATGGAATATTGTTTCTTAAATGAGGAGGCTGACCCTTGAATGGACTCATTGTGAGATCTTCAGTAGCGGAAACAAAGAAGAACAGCCAGTTCTGGTCTTTAACAGAGGTCTTCAATCTTACATTAAAAGCCTTATATTAAAAATACAAGCATTGTCAGAAAGTTTGGAGTATCAATTTGACAGGAACGCCCAGGGAAATAGATTCAGAGGAGGAGACCCAGGGAAAAAGGGTATTCAGATATCTGCAGATGAAATTGTCAGTGTCGTAGTTGTCATTTTTATGTGGCTGAACAGCCTGGGGAGGGACCGGGAGGCCGTCACACGTACAGGTGTGGTTATATAGCATGTGTTACACAGCTTCATGGAGCCTGAGGCCAGAAGGGACGTTAGATCATCTAGAGTGACCTCATAGATATCAGAGATTACTGAATTTCACCCATTTTTCCTGGTACTGAGCCTAATCGCTCGGTTTGACTTGCGTGTTTCCTCTTGCAAGACACCCAGACTCGCTCAGAGGCATCAAGGACTGGGGAATCCATGAGTTCCAGGGCAGCTTGTTGCAATGGCAAATCACTGCTACTGATAAAAATGCTTTCCTTACTTTTTATTTGTAATCATCCAACTTTGGCCTCCAGCTGATAAAATTTTTCCCCCCAATGGTAAAGAACTTTTTTCCATCCTGCATTCTCCCCTTGCCCCAGTGATATTTGTGCCTGGCAACCGATTTATCCCTCAGGCTTCCTTTTGTTTCGATAAACCGAGTAGATGAGCCCTCCCTGCCGTGTGCCAGGGACTTTCTTCAGGCCTTTGATCCATTTTGTGGCTCCGTTTTACAGCCGCTGTGCCTCAGCTCACTCCCTTTGATGGCCCTGTCCTTATCCTTCTGGAAAATCCGTCCGGTTTGGAGGCTGCAGATGCTCCTAGCCATTCTTTTACATTTTTATCTGTACCTCTGACGGCAGCATGGAAGGTCACAGAGCCATAAATATGCTCATGATCCGTATTGATGATTGTCCCGACTCTTAACCTGTTTAGTGCACACCCGGCTGATGCCCCTCCTGCAGTACCTGACTCTGGACGGTGCTTTCCCTGTTACATCCACACTGTCCTGGAACCCAGTGTGTTTATGAAACCTCACTGCTCCAGCAAGCTCTGGCCGTATTGACTGATACGACCTCAACCACCACCCTTTAATTTGTCACTAAATTCCTCCCACAGCTCTTTATTACAGACACCATTACGGGAAGTCACCTCTGATTGTCATTCTGTTCCTTCAGGCTTTTCATTCTCCACCTGGGTGAAAGTCTTGAATATTGACCAAGAATAAAGACTCCTGGGAGTGGTGTCAGCATACACCAGCACCTTCCCCGGCAGCGTTCCTGGTCCCTCCACCAGCTGCACCAGCCCACCGAGGCTGAGGGCCACCGCCTGCACCGTGTCAGACCTCAGCCACCAACGGCCTTTTTCAAGTGAATAAGTCATGTAGGTGTTGGCGCTGGGGAAAATTCGCTTCTACTGTTAGTTCACAGCTGGCACCAGGCAGGGAGAGCTGAGAAGAAAGAGGATGTTTTGCTCCTCCCAGGGAAAGCGAAGAAGTAAGAGCTAAACTATTAGCTCCAATCTATATATGTTAAAAGGAAACAGATTTGCTGCTGGCTCTTGGTTTATTCTCTCATTACACTGAACTGGAAAGGAGACCCTGCAGGCGACGGGCTAAAGACATTCAGGTTCCTATGGCCAAACAATGACATCAGCTGATAGACTAACTCATAACAGAGGGTGATGGTGACTCGCACACGACCCTGACAAGCAGAGTCTGTTAATGAGCCAAAAGAAGAAAAAGGGAAGTCTATTTCCCCAGACCTTGAAATGTTAGTAATATTTGCAAGAGGACAAAATAGTGATGCAACTCCCAAGAGACACGGAATGATCTTCTGCCAGACAGCCCAAGACAGAGAGATGTCTGCTGTATGTGTTTCTTAGGAGGATGCTGAGGTCTGGTTTGAGACAGGAATCCTGTGTCCTCGTGCTGTCCATTCGGCCGTTGTAACCCAGTGGTTGGCGACCCAAGTTTGTTCTCATCACTTTCGGTCTTTCGGTGTTTTTCAGTCATTCATTTCAAATGTATCTTGAAGATTTTGGATTCTTCTTAGACAACAGGGTTAGACCAGTGACCCCCGGCATGGGGCTGGCCGTGGGTCTATGATGGTCCAAGCTGATACACCGCTAGTCCCTGGGTTTGGACAAGCTAATAAGAAGTTTGTTCAGGGGATAAGTGAGGTCATGGTCCAGTTTAGATGCCGCTGCTTTGTCCTGGAACAGGAAGAGAGTTTAAAGATCTAGACATCATCCATGACGTGATGGTTGTTTCCAGGGCAGGAGAACAAACCTTGTATTAATTTGAATGGAACTGCTTCCCCGTTCTTCTGGTATAACATGATTGTGAGCAGCAGAATGAGCTTTGCTCAAGCATTTAAAGTACTGCAGTTTGCTGCAGGGAGATTACGGGGCTGAATTTGCTGCCTGGGATGCTTTGTTGTCTGTGGCACCGGACTGCAGTTATGCTATGGTCAGAGCGTTCCAGCACACACTGTACTGTTCCAGCTCTGGTGGTGCCTGTGTGGTCTGGCAAAGCTCGTAAGACAGATGCAGTTTTGTGCAGCACCTTCTGGGGAGGCAAATCCTGGGACAAGAGGTGAAAAAGAAAATGCCCAAGCAGTATGAAACCTGGCACGGTTGGTCAACATTATTTCTGCTGCTGAAAACAGAGTGTTTGCTGGGTAGTGGAGAATGACAACGTGTTTTGACAGTCTTGGTGGTACGTAGGAGCCTGGTGGCCATATGTACAATGGAAGCTGACAAGTAGGATTTTATTTAGCTTGCCATGGTCAGGGAGCTGAAACGGCCGTTGTAAATAGTTTGCTCGGAGATGGGAAGGCTTGAGTGAAAACACACGGGATTTCCCTTCTTCTGTGTTAGAACTGGGCAGGGCTGAAGACAAGCCAAGACACAACCTAGGCACCCAGGGGGCATCCACGTGTGAACCTGGAAGAAGCATGGTGTGAAACCTTCACAGGACATCCCTGTCTCCACCCAGGGGTTCATCCAGTGTGCCTCCAGACACAGAGCTCCAAAACCATTCTCTTTAAAACTCCCTGCTTTGAGTAGAGATTGTACAGTGTTTGAGATGGCATCACATGAAAGACAATTATTAAAAGGTGTCCTGCTTTTGCTCGAGAGTGAGTAGACATCCCAAGAAAGAGTCAGCATTAGAGGGTGGGATCTATTCGAGGAAGAGCAATGCTGCTTTAACACAGTGTTCTGCCTAACTGCAAAAATTATGAAACAAATATAACTGTGCTTCATAATTGCTTTTAGAACCCATTACAGACCTTGGCTTGCTAGTCATTGGTGGGTCAGATTGTTAGGACACCTTCTTTTTGGAGACATTGTTAGAATTTACTAGGTTGAGGTGGGTTGAAAATGTCTGTATTTGAAACACCCGTTGCCAGTCCAAAGAGGGATCGTGGGAGGATCCCTCGTGGCTCGTCACTCCCGTTGCACGGTTCATACTTTGTTCCTGCTTTGGAGAATTCTGAAAAATGGTTAATTTGAACGGTGTGGCACCAAACACAGGCAGGTTTTGAAGAAGAAAACTCCAGAGCTCAATGCTCTCAACCAACCTGAATTGTTTTGTCTACAGAGAAAGGAAAACAAAATATAATATAACATCATGCATTGGCAGAGAACACAACAGATGACCTCATGGGTCTTTTCCGTCTGAAAAAAACCCACCATACACAAGACAGCTTTTATTCTTTAAGTAATTAACCCAGCTGCTTTCACCTTTGCATAATGGGATGCTTGTTATTTGCTGCTCCTCAATCCCCAAAGATGGGAGTTCAGTCTGGAAGTGGGACCAGACACCTCACATGGAAACCAGTCGTTAGTTACACACGTTGATAGTGCCTTGAAAGCCAGCGGGGAGAGGAGCCCCTGGCTCAGGACGTGCACAGGAGACACTCCGAATCTGTGGTTATCTCCGCTCCACTCTTGCTCAAGACTGAGACGCCTGTGAGACACCCTTCTCCAGGACTGGAGATTGGTGAGAACCCCCTCATGCCATGAAGGTCCTGAAATATCTAAAATCCTGCCTCTCCAACATGGATGATGTTCATGACAGGGATGTCAGAATAGTCTCAGGTCTGTAGCACAGGTCACCATAGCACAGTGGTGGACTTGGGCCAGCTTTATCCAGACCACAAGAACCCTGATAGGACACATAGTTTGGTCGAGACTTCTCATTTACTTCTTCTCCCAAAACCACCAGTAGCTCTTCAGCCTTTGGTCACCAGTTGATCTCCCAGGTCACCCTTCCTGCTTAAAAACCCAGATAGACAGAGTTTGAGACGCAGCTGTCATTTCAGTCTTAAAACCACAGGCTCACGTAGGCTGGAAGAGATCTCCTGAGATGTTTAGTCAATCACCTGCCCAAAGCAAGTCCAGTTTGAGCATGTTGTTAGTCCATGTCAACTGGGAGTTGTCTCCAAGAACGGAGACTCCATCATCCCTCTGTACCTCTTCACAGTGTTTGACCATTCTCTGTATAAAGAAGGTTTTATATCTAAGCAGAATTTCCCTTGCTCCACCTTGTGTCCATTGAATCTTGACCTTTCACTGGCCACCTCTGACAAAACTTGTCACTGCCGTCTCTGTACCGTCCTGTTAGGTAGCTGGAGACAGAAGCAAGATCTTCCTCCCTCTGCCTCTCACTGAACAAATTCATTTTTCACAGCCTCCCCTCATACATCATGTTCTCCAGCCCCTTGACCTTCTTGGTGGCCTCTGGTGGACACACTCCAGTCCATCAGTGTCTTCCTTGGACTGGGGAGCCAGAAACTGGAGACAGAGTCCAGATGTGGTCTCACAAGCGCTGAGTAGAGGGGAATAATCACTGTCCACGACCTGCTGGCTGAACTCTTCCTGATACAGCCCAGGATGTGGTTGGTCTTGCAAAGATGATGGGGAGCAGCCTCACAATGTCTTCAGCCAGCACCATCAGCACCTTCAGATGCATCCCATCTGCTCCCCTGTGTATTTTAGTTTAGGAAAAAAAAAATAAATCCCAACAGTCTAAGAAATATCAGAACTTGAAGTTCTCGCTTTCCAAAACATATATGTCCTTTGTTTTGACTGAAAGAATTTGCAGATGGTTCCAGAACTTCAAACCACATTTTTTTTCAGAAAATTTACTTTCCACAGGAAAATTCTACCCATCACCACTTCAGAGCTGTTTGTGAACTTTATAACTTTGTGTATCGTATTGTGTTATCGTAATTTTAACTAATCTGTCCTTTGGTGTGTATTGTAAAAAGATCAATAACCTCCTTAGAGATGAAAAGAGGGAGCCTTTTCCCTCTGCTCCCCTCCTGAACCTCTCCAGTCTCTGTGGGTTCGTTCCTTTGCTCCGTCTCCTCGCGTTGACTGCTCTGGGCTGGGATTGTCCATGAGCATGAACATGGATTTTACTCACTTGTTTGCACTTGAAGAAAAAAATAAGGATGTTCTGTCCCCTGAGGAATGACTCTGACCCATGCCTTGTTGGCCCCAGAAGTGTGGATCTGCTCGAAGGGCAGGCTTAGAGCTCTGCCTGATCTTCATCTTTGAGATAAGCCGGCTGTGGCTTTCCCCACACCGACACTCCTGTGAAACGACTCTTAGAAAAGGATATTGCAGCTTTCCCTAAAATTATCCTCTTGTTTTCACTTGAAATTAGTTCACATGGAATTTGCAGACTTTGGACCTTCCACTGGGGAAGTGCGCTCATGCGGTGACTCGTGGATTGCTGAGGTCCTAAAGAAAATTCCAGCTCCTCTATCTGAAAATTGTTTTTAGGCTTTGCCTTGGCAGATCTGAGCAGTAAGTGGCTGGAAATCCTGCGTACGGCATTGAGCAGAGAAGTTCCTGGGATCTGGGGAGTTGGTCCAGTGTTCTCCATCTGTTCCAGCACTGTTGCCAAGTTAAACTTCTGTGCTACAGATTGCACAAAAGGGAGAAAAGAGCTACAAATGAAAAGTTTAAAAAAAAAAAGGGGGGGGGGGGGGTGGAAAAGGNGGGGGGGGGCTTGAAAAATGGGGGAACTTCAGTGAATTTAACTGAGGGAAAAGAGAATAACATGGGCCTCTTTGGGGCTAGAGCAGCAAGCTGTGGTGGGGAGACTTCACATCTGCCTGGAGAGGACCACTCTGTGGTCGTGAGACTCCCCCCTCCCCGCCACCAGCCAGGGCTGGATGCAGACCCCAGCCCACCTGAGGGCAACAAGAAAGGTGTTTGTATCCCCTGATTTGAATTTCACAGGAAATGGAGGGATCGCCTTACTCCTGGCAGGAGAAAGAGGCAATTTTCATTCTAAATAAGGCAGCTCCCATGTCAAAAGTTCCACAGTGAAATCCCACTGCACTCACTGCATGGCTTTTTATGAATAAAATCTTAATAAATGTCCAGTGCTTGATTTTTCGCAGCAGACTTGCCTGGCTTTGATCTACACTTGCCTGGGCTCAGCACGGCCGCTGCTGCCTGCCAAGCTAAAGAGAGAGAAAAAAAAAAGTGACTTTCCTTAGGTTTAAATAAAAGTGTGTTTTTTTAAACACTTGGCTGTTGAGTTGTGTGTTATACATCATGCCTCGGCCCCATCCCTTCTCTCCCAATCCGGAGCGCACACTGAAACAATTTCCCTGTGGTTTCCCTCCTTGGTGGAGTCAAATTCCTAGAAAACAAAAGGAATGTTGCAACTGTGGTCACAAGCTCCGAGGCTGCGGATCTGACACGGCAACGGGAGCCTTGGCTCCAGCAGGACGCTGATAGCGGCTTATCAGGGGTGGGCACCTTGGGTTTCATCCTTGCTGCCGGGTCTGGCAGAGCAGACGGGGCTTCAGTAGACGTCCCCGTTCCTGCAGGAACATCACGCCTCCCACGTGTCTTGGAAAATTAGGGGATATTTCTACAGCCCCAGGAAAGGCAGAAGATGGTGAGGATCTGATCGCCACTCTTGGCCTCTTGCTCCCATCCCTGAGGTCAGCTCAGAGCTTCCAGTGACTTCCAGTGGCCAACCCAGCGGATCCTGGCTCTGACCCACTCCTGTCTAAATGCATGTCTAAATGGAAATCCAAAGTCTCAGGATGGCATCCAGGCTCTGTCCAAGTTAATCCACACAGAACTTGGGCAAAGCTGATAGAGCCAAGGTGAATCTTGCTGGTGTTCAGGCCATGGCTCCCAGTCCAACTGGACCCAGCTTTCCTTTGTTTGCTCCACAAGACTGATCCAGGGGTGCTGGTGGAGAAGTGGGCTGGGAATGAAGTTCTCATGCCCACCAAAGCGCTCACTTGCTGTGCTGGCAGCCACATGCCTGTCCAAAGCCACCAAGCAAACTTCAGCTTTCTAGAATTACAATGATTGATGGTAAAATGTGCCCAGTGGGGACATTTGCAATAAGATTCCCCTCCTCCCGTAAATCCCGCTATAGGTCCTCCTACCTTACTTGGAGAAGATCTTCTGGAAGAGCATTTTTTCACTTATTGAGGAAAAAAAAACCAACACAAAACAAACTTGTTTTTGTGCAGGCAGCTCCACCAGGGCTTGCCCCAGGCAGTGGTGGATGGATCTGGAGACTCTGAGTGCTGTTTCCAGCCAGGGTGCAAGGCACCTGGGTTATTTGAGGCATTGGCCATAGGGTGATGCCTTGGGATGTTTTGGGGTTTGGGGTGTTTTTTGGTGAATTGTAAAGGGCATCTAGACAATGTGCAGGGATGGGGATATGCAGTATTCGAGGAGCCACTGCTGTTTCCCCTGGTCTGTAGATGGGCTACCTTGATGCCCTTTAGGCCATCAGCTGCCCCTGACCCAGGCCGATGGCTGCCTCCCATTAACCGCCCAGAGATTAAGGAAATTAAGGAGATGAGATTAAGGTGAGATTAAGGAGAGAGAAAATTTCCAGGGGTGGCAGTGGGTTCATTGCTGCATTTTCATGACAAAGGCAAGGTACCAGCGCATCACTTAACCCTTTCCCTCACCGGCTGGTGCTGCGGGGACGTTATCCAGGGGCAGGGGGACATGGCAGAACTTGTCCAGCCTTTTAAACCCAATTCCCCGGGCTCATTCATTCCCTTCCACTGGCTGCGTGAGCAGAGAGTTCATGCCATGAATTCTGGTGCCTTGATGTCAACTAAAGACCTTTTTAATATATGTTTTAGGCAAACAAACATTACTGGATGCAGCCAAAGGTGAGGCTGCATTATTATATGGCGTCAAGCTCTGCCAGGGAAGGTTTAGGATGGATATTAGGAAAAAATTCTACCCCAAAAGGGTTATTAAACCTTGGAATAGGCTGCCCAGGGCAGGGGTGGAGTCATCATCCCTGAAAGTATTTAAAAGTCAGGTAGACGTGGTGCTGAGGGACATGGGTTGGTGGTGGTTTTCATCAGTGTTATGTGGACGGTTGGACGTGATGATCTGAAAGGTCTCTTTTGGCCCAGGCAATTTTATGATTTGCTGATTTAGAGTGACAGATGAACTGAGAAAAGGCTGGTTTGATGCTAAAACCCTGTTAATCGTGCTAGTCTGTATGCTGGAAAGCAAGTGAACAGTTAACGTTGTAGAACAATTTCCCCGAGGAAACCTTTGTCTGAATTTATTCCTGACCGTCTTTAAAAGCTTCATGTGGTGCTGCTGGCTCCCACTTCTGATCTTAAATCAGTTATGAAATTTGACGAGAAGTTTCTGGAAATTCCCTGCATCTGTTTTTGACTCCTATTCACTGCAGAAGCATGTTTCGATGGAATATGGCATCGTGCCCCCATCTCGGGGCGTGGAAGCCAAAGCACAGCGAGGTGTCATGATCATCCCTCAGCAGACCCAAGGAAAGATGGAACTTGGAGTCCAGGGCTCACGGCTCCATCCAGGATGGAGCATCTTTGGCTCCATAACAAGGAGGGGTAGAGCCTGCAGTCACCTTTGTGTGGTTTGGCTTCTCTGAATCTTTTTCCTGGCCTTCTCCATCGCTCCGTGGCCATCATCTGAATAGCTGGTCCTAGTGATCATAGAATCATAGAATGGTTTGAGTTGGAAGGGACCTTAAAGCCCACCCAGTGCCACCCCCTGCCCTGGGCAGGGACACCTCCCACCACACCAGGTTGCTCCAAGCCCCATCCAGCCTGGCCTTGAACCCCTCCAGGGATGGGGCAGCCACAGCTTCTCCGGGCAACCTGGGCCAGGGTCTCACCCTCACAGGGAAGAGTTTCTTCCCCAGATCTCATCTCCATCTCCCGTCTTTCAGTTTCAAACCTTTACCCCTCATCGATCACCCAATGATCACTGCTCAGTCTGCTGGCAGCACCCCACGCCCCGGCACCTCCAAAGCTCTCAGTACAGTTTTATCAGCCGCGTCCGCTTCATCCTCAGACCATTATACACCATTCCCTTTACAGAAAATCTCTGAATTTCTCCGTTTCAGAGCTGGAGCAACCCGCTGTGGGCTTGCCAGGACACAGCCGTGCAGGGAGCTTGGAGCAGCAGCATAAATCCCACATTCCCTGACCTCAGTTCTCAGCAAGAGTCTGAACACAAGAGACTGATCTTGACTGGTTTCTTTTTTTTCTTTTTTTTTTTTTTTTTTTAAATGACATCACGATTAAGAACCGCTGCTGTCCTGACAGCGATTGTGTCATCTTGCAAGAAGCAACATGCACTTATTTTAGCCACTGCGTTTTTTAAATTACACTCGATGAAGTCAGAAATGGAAAAGTTAAAGCTTTTTTAACTCGGGTCTGTCCCGTGTTTTTGACAGTCGCTGCTGTGGCTGAAGGCACCATCGACACTTCTATACAGAAATATAGGAAAAAGGGGTAATGATGTGTGACACCAGAACTGGCACTGGTCAGAAAGAAAGAAGAAGCTAAATGCCCATCTCTCATTATATTTGTAAGATCCTTTTATTCTTAGATTCATAAGATTCACAATACTGTGCGTTGTCCAAAGAGCCATGGAGTAGCCAAGCCCCGCGTTAAAATGAAAGTTGAAGTTAAAAGCTGTCTTGGTGACTTTAATCATCCTCCTCTGCGCATTTTCATGATTACCTGGACATTAATTAATGAGGATCTCATGCTGTTTTTCCAAAGGAACATCACGTATGGCATGTGTGATGCCTGGAGCTCACCAAAAAGGAGAGATGTGATCTTTTTCCCGACCCTGTTAGTTGGGCACAAGCATTATTTCTTGTCCAGTCTGGGCACACAAGACACAGCGCAAAAATTGCTGGTCCAATGCTACCAAAAACCTTGGAAATCTTTACTGAGTTTGTCAAATAGCTTTGACAGGTAATTAATTATTTGCAAATCGTTCATTTTACTGATCATAAAGTCATATGTTATACTTTCTCCTTCCAAAATAACATTTTAGGAGCTTGAAAAGATATAATGACTTGAAATTAATTAAAATCAAAGCCTCCCAAGTAAGTGCATTGTTTAAAGACAAATTATATGTTCATGTCAGGCTAAAACGCTCCCCAAATCGCCCCTAAACGACTCTCTCTCTCTCTCTTAATTTATTTTTCAGTTGG
>VZRU01009977.1:0-20958 GCA_013398155.1 Pedionomus torquatus | reverse complement strand
GGTATTATGGCTGGCCAGGTTCATGCTGGGATGTACAGCAGTTATGTATGTGGACCAAGCCCAGGGTCAATATGAAGGGGACTTGCAGACAGACAGATTTGCAGGCTACGAGGAAAGACAGCCAGCAAACAGAGTGAGAAGAAGAGGCCAAGACACTTTACGAGGGTACGTTTAATGCTCTTTTCTATTTTACGAAGCAGGATTTGGGTTACTATCGTAGCACACAGAGACATGCTGACAGAGTTGCCTTTCCTTGAGCTCAGGAAGGTGTCTGCTCTGCAGATCTGTGCTAGGTGGAAAGCTCAAGCTGCAGGGGGACAACCAAGCAGAGTCCTGTAGGGGCAGAGAGCTGTGCCCTGAGCTCTTCGAGGGGTTCACAGCACCTTAGGGATCGCCTGCCAGGACAAGGAAGGGCCATCCACAACCTGCCTGTTCATGGGAGCGATGCTGGGTGTTCACCTGGAGGGGTGACTGTGGCTGGGCTTTCCACCGTGGCCACGGGGATGCTGTCAACTCGGGTTTTGATCACCTTCACCTCTTTCCTACCTGTCAATGCTCTGGGCTGTATTGAGAGGTTATTGCCTCTTATGGCTGCTTTTAAATAATGATTATTGCTAACGGGAAGGTGTCATACTCAGTCCCTTGTTGTGCAGCAAAATTGTGGTCTGTGGTCTCATCTATAGACAAACTGGTGTGAGAGCTAGACCTGGGAGCGTTTTCCACCTGAGGAGGGAGACAGGGCTCAGCTAGAAAATCCGAAGCTTTTGCTGGAGCTCAGCTGTGTTTGCATGCTCTCAAGATGGTTCCTGGCCCCGACGTTGATTCTGGGTTATTTTAAGTCTCCCTGGCTGTAGTTCTTGGAAAGTGTTCCTGTGTCAGTGGGCAGAATCAGAGCAGAACGTGATACACGCGCGAAGGCTGGGCTGTGCCAGAGTCCTCCGGCACTTGCTGGGGAATGTTGCTTGAATGGGACGGAGTGCCGTGCTTTCAGCCCAGACAGTCAAATGTGCTGTGTTTGGGCTGGAGCTGGAACGCAGAGGCTGGCCCTGGAGCTGCCAGGGGCAGGGCGGTGGGGCTGGCGGCTTCTCCGCTTGGAATTCCAACCTGCGTGGCCACTCCCTCCTGCTCCGGCGGATTTGGAAAAGATGGACAGTGAGTGCTCCTGGGGCTTTGGTGTACTCAAAACTAGCTACCAAAAGCATCCATGGGATCGCTCGCAGGGTAGGGGCACCCGGTGTCCCCTTCAATATCACCCATAAGTGCTTTTCTCATGCTCTTCTCTTTGAGTTCTCAGATAAAACGTCCCAAATCTTTATGATTATCAGGGATGAAAGCCGTTTCACGGAAAGGACGGGATGACAGTCTACCAGATCCAGAGACTCTTGTCCACCCTGCCAGCCCAGGGCTAGGTGGGATTGATTACTGTGTCTTAATGGGGACAGAAAGGATTGGAAGGAGTTGACGTGCATGGATAATCCTGTCTCACACAGTCCTGTGAAGGGAAAGGAAAGGCAGAGCAAGAAAATGATGAGTGTTTCTACTCCCTGTGGGATCCCAGAGAAGGTTACTGGTGTCCAGTGATCTTACAGCACTCGGTGACTTAGGTGACCAGATCCTGTTTTCAAAAATGATTTACAGCCTAATTCCTTTTGCCTTTTGGTGAGTCTGAAGGGTCCAAATGAAGCCCAGCATCCCAAGTTAGAATTTACTTCTGAAAACCCTTCTCTACCTTAAAGCCTTAGACACAGACGAACATTTAAGTAAAGTAAGACCGAGTTATTGGTTGTGTAAGTTGTTGGAGGCCACACGGTAAACTCGAGGCAGCATCAGATTCAGGTCTGCAGTCCCTGCAGGGGACTGGGGACCACACTGCTGCCTCCTCCATTTTTCCTTCTGCTTTCCTCACGCCCTCTGAAGCAATTGCTGTCGGAAAAAAGACAAAACCCCACTGGGATAAGTGCAGGGTCTGTTTAAGGAAGTCTGCGCGACTATAATTTAAGACAACTGAAGAATCATTGTTCCTCAGCTCTTGGGAGAGCAGTCTTGTTCCAAGGGAGGGAACGCTGGTGGACAGCACAGGGGGAGCTGGCAGAGCTCAGAGCGGCTGGAGCTTCTGCCCCAGGCACTTCCCATGCTCCATGTCAAGCGACCCTGACAGTCTCCTGGGTTTTTATGTCCAAATCTCTCCTTCAGGACTTCCAGCCCTTCAGCAGTTCTCTCTCTTTAAAATCTCTATTTTACAAGCAGATAAAAACCACTCGAGATGAGAAATCTATTGAAGAGTGATGGTTTAAATAGTGTCTACTGGGCTTAGAAAGCGGCTACAGATGTCGCCAGCTGCAGTGCTGTAGATGGGTCTGGCAGCCAGTGAAAGCCATCTCCTGCAGAGCCACAGACCCAGTAATTCTTGTTGTAGATCCCCCAAACAGTCCCTCATCCTTTATGCTCTGCCTTGGAACAACTCTGGAGTGTTGCAGTTGTGGATCAACATCTTCCCTGACCTGGGTTTTGCTGCCTTAAGGGATCAGAATTCTTTACTGCTGTGAAAGTTAACAGGGTTTGAGACGCTTCTTTTGGGGAAAATCAGATAAGTCCCACTTTTGCTACTGCAGTAGCAGAAGAAATGAATGAACAGTGAGTTTTCTTGGTGCAGCTTTAAATGGAAAGGGAGGTACGGTTGTTTTTTTTTTAGAATTTGGTGTTATTTTACAATGTAGGCGTGCAGGTGGCTTATCTTGACTATGGTGATTTGTGGAATTATCCAGTCTATAGCGCCACTCCTCTAAACACACATCTGAATGTCTAAACACACTTATCTGTGGTGTCTGTTTTAATAGTTTATGACACCATTTCAAATATTTGCTTTGGCATTTGCTTTCGAAGACCCACAGCTTTCTCTTTCAGGCAGACAGACTAATTTCAATCCAGCCTTCATCTGAAATGTCTTTGGTTCTGAGACTTCCTTCGGTTGTGAGGCTTGCATGAAAGGAATTTAAATAGAACTGGAATTAAATTGCAGCACAGCTTAGCTGCATCACATGGGGTTGAGCCGGCAGCTCCCCTGGTGGGCCCTGGGCTGCCACCCCCAGCCACCATCCTGAACACGCTGGTTTCTGTGAGAGTGTTCAAAGGTTTGTGTGTCGGTTCTGGATGGAAGGAAATGGAGAAACAGATTTTGAGGGTTCACTGGTTAGATCTAATGGTGACGGCCTCTTCTGCTTTGTGGAAACCTTCTGCTCAGGGCTTCTGGACTCTCTTTAACCCTGGGATTATTTTATTCCTTGAAATCAATTGTTTTGCCAACACAAGTTAATGATTGTTTTCTTTTCATATACCATGCTTGATACAGAACTGCAGGATCACAGAACTGTTATGGTTGGAAACGATCTCTGAGATCCCTGAGTACAACCATGCACACACCCCACACCCCTACATCTCAGCCACTAGAGCATGCCCTGAAGTGCCACATCTACATGGTTCTGAAATACCTCCAGGGATGGTGACTCCAGCACCTCCCTGGGCAGGCCCTTCCAGTGTCTGACCACCTTCTCCATGAAATCATTCTTCCCAATATCTCATCTGAACTTCCCCTGCCCCAACTTCAGACCGTTTCCTCTGGTCCTGTCATCATTCCCTTGGGAGAAGAGGCCACCACCCACCTCTCCACACCCTCCTTTCAGGGAGCTGTAGAGGACTTTAGGTCCTCCCCTCAGCCTCCTCTTCTCCAAACTAGACGTGCCTCACAGGACTTGTTCTCTAGATCCTTCACCAGCTTGGTAGCTCTGCTCTGGACACCTTCTTCTGTGCTGCCAGATCTCAAAACCTTTTACAACATTAACATACCATTTGTGGATTATTTTTTCTATGACAGAAGTACTTTTGCTCCCAAAGTGGACTATGACAGACAGACAGACAGACACATTAGAGGACATATAAGACAACCCCTCATCTTGACAAGCTACACCTGGCTTTTGTTCCACCGTTTCTTCTTATATGTGCCTCATTTTCTCCTGGGTGGTTGAAACCATGGATTCCTTCCATCTGTAACTTGTGTTATGTCACAATTTGGACAAGAAAATAGAAGGGAACTTCACAGAGAAGTGTGACCCCAGTGTCTTTATAGTGAAATTTTTACCAGCTCTGAAATAATCAAATACCCAAACATATTCGGTTGCTCCTTCTTTCATTTTCTCTTGAATGTCTGTTGTTCTAACACAGCACAAATAACTCCCTGTGGGTTTCCCAGGCAAGTCTTGAGTAAGCCCCAATAGCACAGAGTATCTGCTCGCTTCTGGTGGCAAATTACTTTGTGTGAAGTCTTAGTCAATCAGTACTAAAAGAAATGCCCGGCATCATTTAGTATCGTCGAGCTTGTGGTGGGACACTGCTCTACTAACTCCATCGTGATGGGAATGAGCTGATGTCTGGAGTGAAGAGCCTGTGCACGAGGACAGTGGTAGATGTGGTGGTGGTGCAAGAGGCTTCAGCCATGCAGGAGGAAAGATTGAACACGTTCCTGCTGGAAACAAATTGATTTGGAGCTCTGTTCCCCTCCCAGTCCCTTTTAATAATGGGATAAATCTGAAATAAATGCAAAGCATGAAATAAATGCAAAATAAACAAGCCTGTTATTCACCAATGCCTTTACAAATAGCAATTAATAAAGTAATGCGGAGCCATAAATCACAGCCAAAGCCATGATTTAATCTGTCCTTAAACTCATTAAAGTAGAGACAATTTAAAATGACCGTCTCCTGAAAGGAACGGCACTGACAAATCCATTTATGAGGCAGGATTTGAATGGGATTATTAGTTTAATGAACTATTGAACAGTTTCCAAGAGCAGGAATGTGTTTAACAAAGGGGAAAGAAAAGATGATTAGTCTGCAGCCAGCTGAGCTGTTTGCTGGCAGTATGATTTCCTGTAAGTTCATGGCTGCCTGTTTTTTCAAGTAAGAAGAAAGGCTCAGCTATAGCCTGACTTTAAACACAACTAATTATGTCAAGCCCATTAATTATGAAATGGCCACTGCAATTGAGAAGATGGATGAGGAGAGGCTGTTTGGGGAGGTGTTTGCCGTAGCTCTTCCATTGCTCTGACTTAGGCAAAGAGACGGAGCGGGGTCTAAATTAATTGCGGGGAATGGGGAATACGAGGAGTTTCCAAGCTGCTCTCCCAGAGATTTTTGACACCTTCTTGGTTTCCAACTTGCCACTGGGGAAGGGAGAGGAAAGGTACATCGTGTGCGAAAGACTGCTGGGACGTAGATGAATTCTTCCTGAGTGTGGAAGCTCAGATGCGGTGGGGAGGGGAAACCACAGGCTGGGATTCTGAGCCAGGTGGCACCAATTGAGACTGGAGCTGACACTGGGATGGTGTTTAATATCAAGGGGGAAACTGGTCATAGCAAAGATGACCTTCACCACCACCATTCACTCTGAGATGTGCACCGAGATGATTTCCAGACGTCTTTTAATCCAGCTCCATCCCTGACCTTGCAGTTCCACGAGCATCTTAGGGCAGGAATTACAAAAGGTTATTCTGGACCGGCAGCAATTGTAATTTTCTTCATTCTCGCTTTAGGTTTATTGGAAAATGTGTGCCTTTAAAAAGAGCTGATGCCCAAAACACAACCAGCGCTGTCAGATGTTTCGTGGTTCAGGCCCTGATTCTGCCTCTGCCAAGTTCTGGCATAACGTTTTACTTGATTTCGTTGAGAGGAATAAGCCCTCAGTGGGAGTCAGCAAATCTTTCCTGCAGCGTTCCCGTCTCTGCTGCTACTGTAAATCTAGCGAGAGGTATTGATTTCATCAACGTCCCCGAGAAAAGTCCTTAAAATGCAGGAGGTCAGCTTTTATTCCTTATAAAAAAAATTGATTCCGTGACCTCAAAGGTGTAGAAAACTCCCTTGAAAATGAAATCCTGGTTAGAGGAAGAACCAAGGTGCTACTAAGAGGCAGTGGAAGCTATGATGTCCCATTGATATAGTTTAGGCAACCAGACTCCATTGTATTGATTGTGTGGGTTGTTTGTGAAAAAGACTCTGCACCTATGGTGATTTAAACACTTGAAAAAGCAGATTTATGGGATATTCACTAACTGCACCAACTAAAACTACTCGCACTTGTAGCCAAAGCGTAACGACAGAACTCCGATGCTTATTAAAAATTGCTGTCTGAGCTGGACTGTGCTGCTTGTGGTTGCCCACATCTCACTGCAGTTGGACTAGATGATTGGTGTATGTCCCTCCCAACTGAAATATTCTATTCTATTGTATTCTAGTCTCTTCTAAAGACTGTTTTCCTCACAAGATGGTGAAACGTGTTTTCATAGAGGTATTTTCATGGACTCTCCATCTCCAAGGAGGTAGTCTTGGGGCATCTCCACTTAGAAATGGTGAAAAAGGACATGGCAGGGGACAGCATGGTCAAACTCTAGCAAAGCTTTCTTGCCTTTTCCCACATTCCTATTCTGGGCAGGATGTGGGTTTCTGTTCTCCAGGGCCTGTTAAAGCTGAGTTTTGAGTGAAGGCATGTCCCTTCAGTGAAGGCGCAGCTGGAGCTTCTGTCACTGTGTCCCATCCCCTCTTGAGCACATCTCAGCTGCTTCCAGGTCCACATACTCCACACCTATAAACCTTGATATTTATTTGCAGAGCCATTAAATACTACAAAGAACAGAAGGAACAGAATTAAGGCAGCAGCTGGAAGCTTCTGACTTAAGACTCTCATTCCTAAATTTTCCTCGTGTCTTGATTTATATCGTGAAATGGTTGATCTTGGACTTCTGGCCCAGGCTGGTTTCTCTTGTTATTGGCAGGAAACGTGAAGGCAAGTATTGGCATGGCAAAAGATTATCTGGTGTAGAAGTTAATAGGTTATAGGGGTTTTGTTTGGAAGTTTTAAGAGCTGGATTTAAAGTTTTGATGTATTTCAGAATTTAAGGGGGAAAAAAAAAGATGGAAGAGTTAGTAATGCTGCTTTCCAAATGAAAGTGTTAAGTAGTTCCTGGAAATAAGTTGCATTTTTAGTCTTTTTCAACAGAAAGTCTTCTGTATGGTTCCTTACTGGTATATAGGATTTAAACTTAAATGTGCATGAGGGGAAGATGTTCCCTGTCATCATTCATAAACAATGTGTGAAGATCAGGGAAAAAGTATTGACAAAGAAGAAGTATGTAACGAAAGATTTTATAGGCCTCCTTTGCTAATTTAAATTGCTTAATTTTAAAAAAATAAGTAAGTATTGTAAGCATTATTTGGCTTGAAGTTGGCATTAACCTAAGTAGATGGAATCCAAATCCTATACAGTCTTTGTAAGACTTTGCTTGCATCTTGCTGCATCCTGTTTAAGTGACTGAATAATAACCAGGCATCTTTAATAAGTTGTTTCCATTGCTTCCCCCCCCCCGAATTTTCAGCTAAAATTCAGGTGTCTGTGCTGCAGTTGGCTTCGGATGGCTTGGGTCACCTGAACTTGGGCAGGACGTTGTTGTGAGCGTAGAGATTTATTGGGGTGTGAGCTTGTCCCCTTGGTGGCAGCCAGAGAACCTTCTCAGCTTGGCTTCCTCTCCATGGATGTGTGTCTGGAGTCCACATGTGCGAAGGGTCCCAGAAGACCCCTGCCTGGGTGCAGGGATGATTTTTGAGCCACGGCTGTAATTTTGTACTGGAGAGGTCCCTGATGGGTCTTCTCTTCATTGTAGTCACTTGCTCCATCACCTCACTGATGACCTTGCTGATAGCTGCATCTCAGCAGAAAGAAAGGGGGCTGAGACATAGAGATCTGTAATCTTACAAGACTGTGTCTCTGTATTTGAGATGGCCTGTCTCTAAGGTACCCAAAGCTGCCTTCTGCTCTAAATTACAGCAGGGAATTCAACCCTGGGCACAGAGACAGGAGAAGTACCATTGAACATTAAATAGGCTCATTTAATGCTGATTCAATTTCCATCCAAAGGCAATTTAATATGTATTAGAAGTAGAAATGTAATCACCATCTGGATAAAATATTTTCTTCCCATTTTCTAATGATGTATGAGCAAAAACAGTAAACAGCTGAGTAACTTTGTTTGAAACTGCATAACTAAAAGGCTGGTATTTCAATATCATGCATTTTCCTGTTTGATTGGAGAAAGTTGTTGATTAGGTGTCCAGGGTATCTTTAGTTTCGGACCATTCATGCTCTAGGAAAAAAATAACTAAACCATAGAGACAGAGATGAAAATTGCTACTTAAATTAAGGTTTGCTTTGTTAACTAAAATAATCAAGAAAAAGTAGTCTCTGTTTGCTTAAGTTGATCTTTCTTGTCTAGAGCCCCTCCTGGGTTCTGGGAGGAGGAGCAGTCCATGATGCACTTTTCCACCTCTTCCCAGACCTCCCGGTTTCCTTAAGGAGAGCCACAGTGGAGGATCAACCGTTGAATTCAGGTGCTTGAAAGGCTCAGCTTTCTTTGAGCATCTTATGGTAAGATCTTTTGAGACCCAGCCACTTGGTCTGGGCTCAGGCAGAGACCAGATCAGAGGCGTTAATTAGCAGAGATGAGCGATGCTCAGTAACACTCCCAGGGTTTGCTCAGGAGGGAGCTCCGACCAGCTCCCACCACTGATAGCCCTGGGGATGGAGGTGGAGGATGCTCCAGGGACCACGGAAAGGAAAGGGTCTCTGGCAGGAATGTGAGAGACGCCGCTGTAAGTCTGGGGCTTTGGTGAGATCAGAGAAAAATGTTTCTGTTGCCACAGATGGATTTCTGAGTCGAGTATTTCAGGTATAGCTGAGAGCCTCTAGGAAAGTGATCCATAGCTCTGCTCTGCAAACAACTTCAGGATGTCTGAATTCTGAAGTCTTTAGTGCTTGCAATACTACCCAGCAGAAGAGCTATGAGCAGTTTTAAGGTGTGTGACTTCTACTGGGAAGTTAGCATCTCTGCATCTTTAACACCAAACCATTAGAACCAAAAATAATTGAAGCCACCGGGACTTGAACTCTTCCCTAAAAGCTAAACGGATGCTGGGCTGCTTTGCAGAACAGGAGGACGGTGTCTCAGGTGGGAGAGGTTGGGCACCTCCTTTGCAGGAGAGAGTGGATATCCTCACGTTAAAAGGGGCGTTGTCTGGGTAGGAGCTTCTCTGCTTTCTCTTTTGCAAATGACTTATCGATCTGTATCCATTGCATGAACCCTGGGGAAGTGGCAGTGAATGTACAAACAGGAGGCTCCTAAACTGATAAAGCACTGAAATAAATGCTTATAGGGCATTTGAGAGATCTGGTAAATCGGGAATGAGGACACAAACATGCTCCCCTTTAGGCCACGGATCCAGAAGTCAGCATTGTTTCAGATCTGTTCTCACACCATGGCACAATCCCAAATCCCTCTGGGTGAGGAGACACAAGACCAAAAACCTCTGTGACATTTGGCAGTAATTATTGTCCCCCTGGTGATCTCTGCCGAGGCCAAGGGTGTCTGGTGCCTGCAGTGGTGCTCCTTGGTATTGTCAGAGATGATCCCTGGGGCCCAGTGAAGAATCAGGCCAAGATCAAAACCAAAAAGACTCTTGAATTACAGGAAAAAATTCCAAGAGGTAGGATCATCATCCCTGGAAAAGCCATATGTTCAAGTCAGATAAGACTAGAGAATGTAGTGGGGATATTCATACACGTTCGTTTCATTTGACTCTGCACAGCCATGGATTTCATGATAAGAGGAGGCTGCACGGGGGCGGGCAGATAATCTTAAAAGGAACTTCTGTGTCTCTTCCCTAAAATAGCTCTTCTGTGGCTAGGAGACAGCCCTCCTTTCTGCAGCAGCAAATCAGAAATTTTCACTGGCCTGGCACTGGCTAAATTGTCACCGAGTTGGTGAATCTACAGCAAAAGGTGACTCTGAACGGGTTGGGGGAATCTAGAGCAGTATTTGGGCTGGTTCCTAGCGCTGAAGTAGTAGAATGCTTTGAGAACTGGCTAAATCTGTTGCTGGATGGTTTCATTTCCCCATAAAGATTTTTAAGCTGAAACCTGAAGACAGAACACACCTGGAATAGGGATAGGGAAGGCAGCAACTCTAAGCACGTCAAGGGGTTTCCATTCATCCCATATCAATGGCCAGAATTGCTGCACCCCAAACTGGGTGTGTGTGCAGAGCAGAAGAGAGATTTTCATGTCTCTCAAGATACTCAGAGAATATAAAGAGAGAAAAACAAAGGAAAATTGAGATTGGACAAGCTTGATAGACTCTTAAAATTAGGAAAAGCAGAAGAGGGGGAAATAGCTCCCCTGGACTTGCTGGCCAGTCTTCTTCTCATCTAGCCCAGGATGTGGTCTGCTGCTGATGTGGATTTCTCCCACCTATTTTGAGGATCAATATGAAGGATGAAGTCTCTTATTTCTTGATCATTAGGGTTGTCACTGGATGGTTAAGCTGTGGTACTTCTCATCCCGAAATCACCAGGTGTTGATCCCCTGTGCTGGTGGGAAAGTTGCTGCTCACCCTTTCATAAAACGCTGGGCTCCAGCCCTACTACGAGCCTGCAGAGTTGTACTTTGGCAGGGCAGCAGAGTGGCTTTTACTGAGTGTTTTGTTTGAAACACTTAGAGAAAAAGGAATTTGTGCTTGGTCACTTGCCTAACTTACATCTGGGATCTGGTAAAAGTACAAGCCATACTTTTATTAACAACGTCTTAGTTTACAGGGAAGAAAAATGAAGCACTTTGAATTTCTGAGAGCACCTACTCTGTGATCTTCGCTTGTTCTCATTGCACTAAAGAGACCTGCAAGAGACATCAAGTGTTGGCATCTCTGCCCTTACCAAGGGACTCGATCCGGGCCAGAGAACTGCTGCTCTGTGCGGCTGGACCCTCTGGTCTCAGACTCCTTTTCCCATTGAACGGGGAATGTCTTGGAAAGTAGTGCCCAGGAGACAGTCACAGCACTGAGGACCTCTTTTCACCCAGCAGGAAGGAGCTTTGCAGTATATAGAGGAGGGAAGTAACAAACGACCATGATAAATATGAAAGAAGGTCCCCACACCCAGGCAGCAGGTACCCAACTCCAGCTTTTCCCGAAAGCGATGAGCTGGGAGAAGGACCATGCAGCCAAGCAGACTAGTTGCAGGGTCACAGCTCAGGGGGTCTCAGTCGCTGGTCAAGGGGCTCCACTTGATGAGAAGAGCAGGAAATTTGCCCAAAGTAATGAACTATAACGAATTCTTCCTGAATTATGTTAAATCTCCCTGGATGAGGCCAGTGAGACAGAGAACATGTGAGCAGGCAGGGGAGCAATCCCTGTGCAGAGCAGAGCATCGCAGAGAATTGCCCCAGCCCTGGCAAGCCACCAATTTTCATTCACTTCTGTCTTCCTCTAATTTAAGGAATGGAAATGCCACTTCTGAAGGCCGGTGACAACTGAGGTACACTGATTGCTCGTGACAGGGGAGACAAATCCTGGGCTGCTGCTCCTGCTGTCTGGAAGGCACACGCTACGTGGAGCCAGGGGTTCATTAGCTGTGGATCTTGCTGGACGGCAGGAGAAGGGCTCCTTGCAGGACACATTTATTACACAAATCAGTCCTTTAGAGACCGTGCAGTGCTTTCTGGAGAAGGTTTGGAGAGTTCATTCTAGCTGGGTATTCTTTCTCCCACAGCTGGAAGAGTGGACAAAGACCTGCGTGTGAGGACATAGCTGTGGGTGAGGAGGAAGCTCAGGGCGACTTAACTTGGTTTTTTGGCTACCATCTGTGTCTGCAAAGCATTCTCAGCCTGGACTTCACACGCTGTGCTGTCTGCCCTCTCCTACCTTTAACAATGAGTGCAATTCTGCTAGGGTCACACTAGGCATCTGACAATAATTGGCAGGACCTTTTCTGCTGCTTGCTCAGCTTGTAGGCAACAATTCAGTGCTCTGGGCTGCCTTTCCCAGGCTGCTAACGGGAACAGGCTGCTACAGACAGCAACAGCCAGATGCCGCTTCTGTCCCCACGGGCGGGCTGGCATCCCCAGCCTGTGGGCAGTCTTGTGGTATGGACCATCTCCCAGCCCTTGCTCATGCCTCTTAACTCTGTTGTGGATTTGGGAGAAAGGCTTCTCTCACTCACAGCCCTGCATTTTCACATCCCATAGACACAGCTCTGCTCCAGTGTTTGTTTTTTTTCCCAGTTCCCAGATGGAGCCACCGCTGGCAGGCAGCATTTGGTGCCATCAATTGAAATTAGGCTTACTTTGTCCCTGCTTATCTTTATAATCCTGTTGTTTATTTAAAGTGGACAAAGAAGATGCTGTGGCCAGCGCTACTTTTCTTTCTGTCCTTTCTTGACATCATCCTTTCGGGCACATTCATGTTGATTAAAGTAGTTCTCTCTAGCAGTCGAGCACCTCCAGCCTGTTCCTGGGCTGTGCAGAAGGTGATAAGGAAGATCTGCTTTTTATTGGCAGCTCTGTTTTTGCATCAGCTGAACCATGGGGGTGGTCCAGCGGGTGCCAGAAAGGTCTGATACAAACGTGTCAGATCTTATCTCTTCATCACCCAAAGGAAAAAAGCCTCGCAGGCATTAGCACCACCTCACCAGTAGAACTGTGTCTCCCCAAAACTGGATCCTCTCTGGATAAGACCCCCTTTGCTACTGCTGGCTGATGAGGAGGCAAAGCTGGGAAGGAACAGGGTGGAAAAAAATAAATAAATCACCTCTTGATTCTTAGTTTAGGATGGGGTCTTTTGAGTTTTGTTGATAGTTCTGAAATGTCTGTGCATTTTGATTATCAGAATGTTGTGAGGAAGTTTATTGAATTTAGATGCTTTTTCCTCTCATCTTGACCTTCCTGTCCTTAGCTCTTCACCACAGACGATGGCTGCGGGTGTCTGTTTAAGAACTAAATGACATCTTATCCACACCTTCTTGCTGATGAGAACATGCTTGTGTTTCCCAGGATGGAGAGAACTGCTATTAGTTTTAAAAAGCAATTTTGTCACAACTTTGCTGAAGATGTTTTTTTTTTTTTTTCCCTCTTACAAAACAGCATTCTCCTTGTTGAGTTCTTGCTTTGGAATCTAATTTCATTCTCCCTCTAGGTCATTTCTGTGACACCATTAATTTCAGCCCATTGAAAATGGATTCTCCCCCATGTTTTGTTTTGAAACTCTGCTAATTTTTAGCATATGCTTACAAAGGTTCTGTTTTGGAGGAACAATTGGGATCTTGCACTTTAGCCTGCTCTGTCACAGGGTGCCCAGGACCTCTCCCAGGATCCCTGCACAGAGCTTGGAGAAGAGTCTTGGCTCACTGTCTTTCAGAAGGAGGTGGTATTTGCCACCATAGTTAAAAATACCCACTTTTTTATCAGTTTCATTCAACTTCCATTTTCTTCCACCTTAGTCGATAGGATTGATGTCAGATACCTCTTCCTCCACTGATTTTGGCAAAAACCTCTTAGTCTTTTGCCTGATAAAAGTCTCTATAATATCAGTTCGTCTTGAACAAGGCTTGGAGTAACCTGGGGCCAGGGTGTGCTAAGGGCAATGGCCGTTCACGTGTGTGAGTTGAAAAGGGGGGACCACTGGTGGAAGTCAAACTGCAATATTTGATGCCTGACTATGAGTTGTCTGGGTTGCCTACACGTTGTGTGGAGAGTCCTATATCAGAAAAACCAGATCATCCATCCATCCATCCTGCACCCTGGGAACCTGAGGGCTTTACAGGCCCTCCATCTGCTCAGAGGGAATGTATCTTCCCATCTTTAGTGCCAACCACAGGCATATGTCTACTCCTAACTGGAGATTTACGCTTGGGTAACAGTGGCAGTACTAGGTAGCTTTGGATCTTATCCAGCCTAATGCAACCAGGAACCAGCAACCCAAGATGTTCCCCCATCTCTAGGAAACCTTAATCCATACCAGCAAAACCAGCTCTGCATTCACAGTCTCCTTTTAACTTCTAAGCACAGGAGAAGCACCAGCTGCCCAGCCTTTTGGAAAATGTAGGCTCTTCTGAAATCAAACTACAGATTTACTCTCCACCTCCACCAAATAATTTTAGCAGAGCCCTCGATTCTGTGTTTGCGGGGCTGGTGAAGGAGGCTCCACACAACACTGGGCAAATGCAAGTCATGGAAAAACAGTCGCCACGGTTTCTCCACCGGCCGTTGCACCTGGGAAAATTAGAATTGGGAAGCAGGGCAGCACCCTTCATTGCACAGAAAGTCATCCAACATGGTCTGTGGTCTTCAGGGATCTTCTAGTCACCACAAAGAGTAGAAGCTAAGATTGCTTTTATACGGGAAAGAGGTTCCTTGGAGTCTGCTCTGAGTTCAGCTCGGTCTTTTTGTCATTGATGCCCAGTTCCTTTTTCCGTGGGAAAGCATCCTCCTGCTTCCACGTTGGAAAGGTACCCCTGCGGCGTGTCCGCTGCACATCATCTGCGGCGTGTGTCTGCAGATGTGGTGGCTGCTGCCCTGGTGGTGTCTCCTTGCTCTGCGGTGCCTCTGCCCCGCGTTTGCTGGATGTGGCTGCTCTACGTGGGCTGTGTTGCCGTCACATCTGCTCCGCATCCCCCATCTATCCGCTGCGAGTTTGCGGTGCGTTTTCTGCACACGTGTTGTACGTGTGCTCCGTCTCTGCTTTAAGCAGGGGAGTTGGACTAGATGATCCCCAGAGGTCCCTTCCAACTCGGACAGTTCCATGACTCTGTGTATCTCCTGTGCACCTCCTGCAACCACGCTGAAGGTGGGAGACTCATGTTGTAGAGGATTCAGGGTGTAGAGGATTCATGTTGGGTAGAGGATTCAGGGTGTGCTGGGATCCATCAAGCTCTCCCAGCCAGAAAAGGAATCTGCTGCCCTAAAGCACTACAGGTTCTTGCCAAAATCCAGGCTGGAATATGGTAGATGGCTCTGCAGGGTGCCACTGAGCCTGGTTTGTGGTGCCCAGGGTGCACCGCCGTCCCAGCAGCCTCCATCCTCCCACTCCTGGCTGGTTGCGGGAACAGGAGAATGGTAACCAGGGGAAGAAAAATCTTCAAAAAAGGAAAATCCCCACTGCTCAGGCACAATTTTCTGGCAGAAACAAAGATGACTGAAGTCAAACAGACTAATGGCTCAACTACTACAACAAAGATCTCAGGATTTGAGGGAAGACAAGTCTGGGAGTAAGAAAGATAGTTACTATCACCAGCTCCAGGCAATCTGCTGAAGTGGCTGATGAAAACCTTAACTAGTAAAAATTAGAATAAGGTTATAGAAATTTTGGACAATAGATCCTGACAAATTAATCTGACGTTGTCCTTCTCTCATCAAAGGTGTTACAACCTACAAAGGTCTCCTGGGGGAAGAGACTTTGTTAACAAATGGTTCTTCAGTCCAGGTAGCCAATACTTAACCCGATCCAGTGGCTGAAAGTAGAAGCTAGCCTAGACTCTGACCCCAAAATAAAGCACGGAATTTTAACAGTGGGGATTATTACTCCCTAGAAAACCTCCAAAGAGAATGCTCTTTCTCTGGCGTTTTACTTCAAATTCTCCTGCTTTCCTGAAAGATGTGGTCCCTCAGCAAACCTCCCAGAAGAGGATGGAGAGCTGCTGGCCAGGGTCCAGGCAAGGTCTAAACTTTCTGACTACACTTTACCTCCCTGCTGCCTTCTCCCACCGCTCTGATTCTGCGTGACAGCCCCAGCACCTCTGCAAGGGGCTGCCTTCTTGTGACCCCCCCCACTTGACAACATCACAAGAGTATGAACGTTGCATCGGTTTGTGGTTTCCATGTCAGTTCGGGTATGGATGTGTGGCACAGCACATCGTGGTGTAAAGGCTGTGCTGAGGAATACGCTCGGGCTGAGTTTCCTGCTGTCTCTGCTGTGTGACATTGATTAAACCATCCAACAAACACACGAAGACAAAGGAAGCTGTGGGCAGCCTGTGATGGGCGAGTTGGAGTCTGCAGGAGTTTGTAGAGTCAGAAAGTAAGAGCAGGACTTTGTCCACCTTCTGCATAAGGTTCACAAGGGACAGATGCCCTCCTCCTGTTCGGGTTATCAAGACATTTACTTGCCCACGATCTCCAGGGCTGTCTGGTGTCTAGGTCTCTCTTATCCCCCGTGGAAATGCAGGTCTCCCACTGACTGTGTCTAACCTTGTGGACGTGGTCCCACGGTGTGGCTTCATCTCAGGGGAGACCTGGCTGTGCCTCAGTTCCTCACTCCTCTGTATAGCCCAAAGAGGCTCACTGTAAGATCAGAGCCCCACAACATTCTGCACAGGTCAGTTATTAAAATAATGTCTGGTGGGAATTAAACATGGTTGGTTCAAGCTCACGGTGAGGGAACGGAGTTTGGCAGAGAAATGTCACACAAGGAGCTATTCAGCTGCTCTCCTGCAGGGATGGTACATGATGAATTTATCCAATAGCACTGCACAGAAACAGAGGGAAAAACATTGTTTTCAATTTTCAGACCCAACGTCTGTGGCTCAAGGTTCCATTCCTACTGCTGCCCTGGTTGGAAAACGCTGCCCGGAGGGAACCAGTGCATTGTCCGTGAGTATCCATTTTCCTGTTAAGGGCACTGAGGGAACTAAATGCCATGTGGGAAGGAATTCCTATCTCACACTTCAGCAGATGACAGAATATTTCAGAATCCCCTGGGACAGAGGCAGTGATTGCTGGGACTTCTCTTCTCTGCTAGTCTTGACTAAAGCAGGGGGGTGGCCATCGGTCCCGTTTAGCGCATGGCCTTTTATCTTCTGCCAAATTGCCACTGTGTTCCTTGATGGATTGTGTGCCTGCTTCAGAAGATTAGCCTCAAAGGAAAGTGGCTCGTTACTCCTGAGAAAGTTATTTTAGAGCCGCCTGTTTAGATGAGTTAATTTAGTTAGTTGCTAGAACAACGTCTGGATGCTGACATTGCGAACACGATGCCACGAGACAGTGTCCACGAGGAGGAACGTACATCTTTCTTTGAGGGGACATCGAAAGCAGGATGCTGACTTAGATAAATCACACCTGTTTTGCCATCCTCCAGAAGCTTTCCCATTTGGAGCAGACCACTATTGAACCCTCAAGTGCTGATATATGCACCTCTAAAATCCATTTAAGAGCTGGTGGTTTATGTTTCTGTAGGTTAAAGGCATGAATGAGAGATGAGGGAGCCTGCCCTTTGGAGGATGCTCCCAATGGAAATGAAAGTCACCTCAGGAGTAAATACATGAGATTCTCACTGGAGACAATAGGGGTAATTGTACCTGCATTTGGTCATGTTTCAAACTGAAACCCAGTAAATATATAGTGTCCTGAAGATATTAACTGTAACCTGGACATACAGAATAGCAGACAACACTAGGGCAGGCTTGTATCTCCCAGTATTTTAGCTTTTTCAATAAATCTTCTGCATTAGAGCACATTTGGAAGTGTATGTGAATGCCCTTTTCCAAAGCTTCCTAAAAATAATTGACACTGGGAGGTTTCAAGTTGAGGAAAAAAAACAGACCCTCTCCTTTCCCCACGAGCACAGAATCACAGAATGATAGGGGGTTGGAAGGGACCTCTGGAGATCATCTCCTCCAACCCCCGACCAGAGCAGGGTCACCCAGAGCAGGTCACACAGGAATGTGTCCAGCTGGGTTTTGAATGTCTCTGGAGATGGAGACTCCCCCACCTCTCTGGGCAGCCTCTGCCAGGGCTCTGCCACCCTCACAGGGAAGAAGTTCCTCCTCCTGTTTAGATGGAACTTCCCATGTTCAAATTTGTGCCCCTTCCCTCTTGTCCTGTCCCTGGGCACCACTGAGAAAAGCCTGGTCCCATCCTCCTGACACCCACCCTTAAAGTATTTATAGGTGTTGATCAGATCCCTCCTCAGCCTTCTCTTCCCCAGACTAAAAAGCCCCAAGTCCCTCAGCTTCCCTCATCAGAGAGGTGCTCCAGGCCCCTCATCATCCTCTCCAGCAGTTCCCTGTCCTTCTTGAACTGGGGAGTCCAGCACTGGTCCCAGTGCTCCAGATACAGCCTCACTAGGGCAGAGCAGAGGGGGAGGATGACCAGCAGAGATGGGCAAACTCCCAAAATCCTCCTCACCATCCCGTGGACCGCGGATGCCCCACCAAAGAGACAAGGCTTGAATTGAAAGTTGGCTGCAGCGAAGGGTTAAGGGAGCCGCAGCCAAAGAGCCGCTCTGTGGCATGTGGGGTTAGCGACATTCAGGGCTGTCTGCTGACTTTTCTCATAACTGTAAAACATGCCATCTGGGCTGGAGGTCCTCGGGGGACTCTGTGTTGTAATTGTATTTATAAAACACACAGAGATGAGATACTTTCATGGGGCTCTAATAAAATCTGTGCTTACACAGGTGGAGCAATACTGCCAGCGATGCTCTTGGCTCCCATGGCACAGGAAGGGGAAGAGATTAGCAGGGGTCCCAGGCAAGAAAGGCTGGAGGTTGAGCCGAAGGCATCCTGCTGATGCATCTCTGGCTGATTCAGGCTCAGCCCCTTGTTCAGCAGAAGACGTGTCTCAGTAACAGCCGGTTCCCTCGATGCCAGACCCATGGACTGCGAAATGCTTCATGGAAATCCACACATCTTAAGGGAAAGAACAACCCGGCTCAGTGAGAGCGTCACTTGATTCTGCTGAGAAACATTTTTAGCAGGCAAAAGTAGTGAAATCATAGACTCGTAGAATGGTTAGAGTTGGAAGGGACCTTGAAGATCATCCAGTTCCAACTGCCCTGCCTTGGGCAGGGACACCTCCCACCACACCAGGTTGCTCCAAGCCCCATCCAGCCTGGCCTTGAACCCCTCCAGGGATGGGGCAGCCACAGCTTTTCTCAGGAACCTGTTCCAACTTCCTCACCAAGTTATTATTCTGTAAAGACACGAATTTGCACCCTTTCAGCAGCCAAAACCACATCTGTGAGCAAGTTCACAGAGTAGCGCGTTGCTAATCACTGTGTCCTTCTCTTCCTCCAGCAATTTGCAGGAATTCTTGTGGTGATGGATTTTGTTCCCGGCCGAACATGTGTACGTGCTCCAATGGACAACTTTCTCCCAACTGTGGCTCAGCTGGAGGTAAGAGAACGTTGCTGGTGATTCTCCTGCCTCTGCAGTAGTTACGTGCTCTCCTAAAAATTTCCCAGTCACAAGGAAAGGAAATCTCTGAAATATTTTGTATTCTGGCAGACAGGTTTTAATCCGAATTGGGCAGTAGTCACACAATCTTTCATTTCTCATGGTACTTTGACTTAGATCCTTCTCACTGCCCCTGATACCTGGAGGAAACTGGCGACCTCCTTGCAATTTCTGCTACTTTGGTACAAGATGCAGCCCCGAAACCACATCTCACAGCAGCAAATAGCGACGCTGCTGCCAAAGAGCCCATCCGCCCCTGGCTCTTCTTTGAAGTGGAATTAAATCCGTGACTGCTTTTGTTCACCAAATAAATATTTTTTTTTCCAAATTTTCTTTTTTTCTTTTTCTTTTTTCTTTTTTTTTTTTTTTATTTTTCTTTTTCCAAAATGGGAGAATTCCCCAGCATTTTTAGTGAACTGCAGTGACACGATGGAGTTGGGCACTGGCAGAGCTGGGAATGCAGAAACTGCATTGTCACTTTTTTTCTGCCTTGTTCTTCCATCTCAGACCTTCAGGACTGAAATCTTGAAAGCTCTGGGAAGAGGGACTGGGTGGCTGAGGCTTCTGAAAAGCAGACTCTGGGGGGGACTCAGCAGCACGACAGTGACACATCCAGCAAGCAATTCCCATATCCCTCTGGTTGTCCCTGCGGGATGGATTCTAGACCAGATCCTGGTTGCAACCACTCTGTTACCCTGCAGCACAGAAAACACTCCTCTGGCTTGAGCCTAAATCCCCATAGCCCATGGGCTTGTGTAGTCTCTGGAAAGGATCCTTGCTCCTCTCTGCCTCCTTTTTTGCTGGCTTCTATTGCTGGAAAGGACCTGGGATTTATGGTAGATGCCAGGCTGGATATAGAATCATAGAATCGTCCAGGCCAGAAGGGACTCGATAGTCACATAACAGAGGTCCATGGCTACAAGTTGCCACGTGGGATGTTTAGACTTGGGATCTTCATGCATGAAGAAAGTTTTCTTTTGCTGGAGGGTGTTACGGTTCTGGGACAGGGAACCAGAGCTGTGGGGGATGGCTCTCCTTGGGGTTTTGAAGACTTGGCTGACAAAGTCATTACCTGCCTGGTCTGTGGAGAAGCTGGATGGAGATGTCCAGCAAGAACGAGCCCTTCCACCCCACCTGGGTCTGTGCAGGTCTGCCCAAAAGGGCTTTGGTTGTCTCTAGAGGAAGAAGTGTGACTGGGGACTGGTCTGTGTTGTACATCTCCAAATGGTGACAGCAAGTGTGGGTGACAGTTTGCACCTGACTATCTACGCACTCCACCCTCACATGGTGACATTACTCAAACACACCAGCCGAAATAAAAACCCCCTGCAAGCAAAGCTACAGAGCTGTGGCACGGTGTTGTTTTAAAAAGGCTGATTTTGCTAATGCTCTGAGTAAAATGCAGAAATTAATGGGAGTTCATAGAGTCTTTTAAGGTCTCAGATGGCCATTGCTAGAGACAACCCAGAAATTTATTTTCCATTATTGCCCATCTGTAGGGAAGCTATTGTTAATAAAGTGACTTGCAGGCATCTGATTGAAGGCCAGAGAACCAGCTCCCCCAAACCTCAAAACCGCGCTCAGGGTGTGACTCAAAAGAAGGAAATTCCCCAGAATCTGATTCTAAAGTGCCACGTTGTGATCCACTCCCCCCCCCACCATGTCCCCAGCCCCAGAGCCTGTGTCCTCTCAGACCTTTCCAGTGCTTCGCTGGGGAGGAAGGTGTTGGAGACAGGAGAGTTTGTGGAGTAGAGGGGTCCATGTGTTAGCAATCAGGGAGGAATGCGAGGAATGCCGTGAGCAGTATATACATTTGGGCACAGACCTGGCAATCCCCTGAGCCTGGGGTGGATTTCAGCATGTG
>VZRU01009976.1:6061-39961 GCA_013398155.1 Pedionomus torquatus | reverse complement strand
TTTTTTTTTTTTTTTTTTTTTTAGGCAGGAGAACTATGAGAAAGTGAATGGTTTCCCTGTGGGAGGTCTCTCAGAGAGGAAAAGCATGTCTTTGGCCTCTGAAATCAACACGTGTTCTGCTGCTGGACGTAGCAGGGAGGATATTATCTCCAGCCTCCTAATTCTAAGACACGGGACTTACTCAGCTACAGGAGAGACGCGGGATTTTTCTTTTTCCCCTCCTTTTCATTACACAAGTTTTGTAGGCAAAAATTTGTCTGGGGCTTCAACCAAAACGAGGCACTGCAGCGTCCAGCTTGATCTGCCAGAGGGGAACAATGAGCACAAAAATATGTCAGATGTTAGTAAAATTGGCAGATACATTTCAAATGTCTGCGGCGATAGGTATCGGTAGAGAAAATGCTGTTTTAATAGACTGTTCCCTGACTATGTGAACATTAAAGGGAAAACAGTAATAATAGTTGCTTTTGTAGGGGACTTTGAGGTGGACAAAACGGATTGATCTGATTTTTCCAGGCAAGGGAGCTGAAGATCATAGATTAAAGACCTGATTTTTCTTCTCATTGGAGACAAAAGAAACTGTATAGGCAGCATTTCTGCTGGTAAAATAGTAACAACTCTATTCAAAGCACATGCTAACTGGCAGTCGCAGAGCTACAGAGGCTCAGCCGCAGGAATGGAGCTGCCCAGTTTGAATTCCCTGGAATTTGCTTCTCCTGTACCCCGCCAGCCTTGGTCTTGGAGCTTTGGGCTCCCTTCTGTCTGCAGAATATCTATTGTTATATGGGATGTATTTACATTTTTGTGGGGCTGCTGCTGCAGTGAGTGCTCGGGAGAAATCTTCAAACTCGCACAGCGCCGATGGAAATCATGTGTTAAAAATTCAAAGGCAGCATCTCTTGCCTTCACCTTGACCATTGTAACTGCTTGGAATGGTAAATTCTTTGACCCATGCTGGAAAAAGGCAAAGGAGGGTGTCAAAGGGGGATGTTTTATCGTGTCGGGTGGACATTCCTGTTAAAGCACTCTCTGGGTGACAGTTATAAAACTGAAGTCCTGGAGAGGCATTTGAAATTTGCTGCGATCTAGTTTTAATCATTTTGAACTCCCTTGAGATGAGGTTAGGAGACTTCTGCCACTAGATATAATTGCTCATTCGTTATTAGTTGGCAGGTGCACTGTAATTATTAAGAATTGGATTCAATCTTTAATTCTGTCAGTCGGAAGCTCTGAGACCACTCGCTTCGGGACAAGCAAGAGAAGCGTCGAGAAGAGAAGGCAGAGTGGGTGATAGGGAACCCACAGGGTGCCTTAGAACTAGAGTTGGGAATATTTTTGCTCCGTATATAATCCTGAAGAATGCGACTTTGCATGTAACAAAGATTGCTGATGTCAGCCTTGAGAAAAAAAGAGGAAGACAATAGAGGGCTAGAAATCCAGTAGAGAGAAATCTGACCAAAAGCGCCATGTGGAGCTTAGATACCCCCAAAGTTGTTTCATCAAATGTTCTGAGATGGGCTAAAAAGTGTTCTGCTCCTAATAAGATAGAGAAGGGTTTGTATCAAACTGTATCTAGAAGGGGGATAAGCATAATGTAGCAATGGGCTGGAAGTTACCTGGAACAAAGGTTTTGAAAGTGCAAAATCCATAATATTGCGTTGTATTTTTGTGTCTTCTCCATTGACGTGCTTTTCTTACAGGAGCTGAAGGAGTGCTCTGGCCACGTGTTTGTAGACTCTGTGCCTGAGTTCTGTTTACCAGAGGTGAGTTTCATAGAATCATAGAATCATAGAATGCTTAGAGTGTGAAGGGACCTTGAAGATCATCCAGTTCCAACCCCCCTGCCATGGGCAGGGACACCTCCCACCACACCAGGTTGCTCCAAGCCCCATCCAGCCTGGCCTTGAACCCCTCCAGGGATGGGGCAGCCACAGCTTCTTGGGGCAACCTGTTCCAGTGCCTCACCACCCTCACAGTAAAGAAGTTCTTCCTAATATCCAATCTAAATCTCCCCTCTTCCAGTTTAAAACCATTACCCCTTGTCCTCTCACTACGCTTCCTGACAAAGAGTCCCTCTCCTACTCTCCTGTAGGCTCCCTTCAGTTTGTTCAAAGCCTTGCTGAAAAATCTGACTCCATTCAATCCTGTGGAAGAAACTTGCTTATTAATTATTATCAGATAGATGCTAATGTATTACTAGTCAGTAAATAATACTACCAAACCCTCTGTGTAGTTACAGTGCCTCTAGTGTCTGTGACACTGGGAAAAGGATGGAAACAGCCCATCTCAGCAGTGGTTTTGGGAGATTTGGACGGTCTCCTCGAGCAGATCAATATCTCAGAAGAATAAGACTTGACTGTCCCTTTTTAGGGGCCTACCAAAGACAGTATAACTGAGGTGGACTCGATTATGACAGGATACATGTGCTGCTGTAGATAAGGGCGGTGAATGAAGACAAGGAAAGCTGTTTGTCTGTAACCGCAGATGCGTGACCTTGCCTGATGGAGCTCCCCTGGGGAGCCAACCCCGTGGTCAAACCACCGTTGGGTTCCTCCGGGCTGCAGTCAGACGCGCTGCTCTGCCGGCAGCAAATTTAGGTTTAAAAAGTTTTGCTGCCTTCTCAGCTATTCATCACTTGCCTCTTTGAGGGCAGAACGGTACCTCCATATCCATTGCAAGTAGCTGCTTCCCAAACTGGTGTTTTTTTCAGGAATACCTGGGTTTTAAAGGAAAAAAAAAAGCAAGCCAGCAAGACTATTGAAAATGTTTGAATTAACCGGGCTTACCTGACCGATCAGATTAATCGTGTGCATAGGAGAGCTGAAGAAGTGAAAAACTGAGCAGTGGTGGGGGTGAGTGGTGGTGAATAGTCTGGGAACAGTATCCTCTTTCCTCAGCTGTGTTCGGACTGTGATAACATCGGTTCTTTCTTTCCATCTTGGGATGGTTTTGAATGAAAGGCGATTGCTTCGGGGCAGTGATTTTTTATTTTTTATTTTCCTTTCTGCCTGACCTTGTTGACGGGAAGCACAAAACACCCCTGGAAGGCTGTTGTCTCACATGCTTTGCTTCCCAAAGTTCCCAAGAGATGTTGACTCTCCTCTGCAAGCAAGAGATCTGCTAGTGATACACAGCTCTCGTCTCTCACCCCACAAGCTCCCCTGTCTGGAGGAGAGTTCAGATGTCACCGCAGGGTAGAAATGTTGCTGGCGTTTGGCAGCGCAGTATAAGAAAGAGCTTGTGTGAAAGAAGCTTCATCTTTTTCTTTGTCTCCTTCCATGCCACTTCTTTTGAAGAAACATGTCTGCAGAAGCAGTTAGTTTGAGAATCACAGTATCACTTCCAGGAACACCATTGCCGAAGAAAGCCAAGGTTTGAATATAATCCAGAAGCCACAAGGTGATAAAAGGCTGTCTCAGCAGCAGAGTACGCTTCCACATGTCAGAGTGCAGGGTGCAGCCCTCTCTTTGCTTGGCAACCTTCTGGTCTTTCTCACTTCACATTCAGGAAACATTTTTAAACCTCTTTGCTTCGTGGGCACCTTTAGTGAGATTGCCGCAAGTCCCAGGGAAGATTTTACTTTGTTTTGATTTTGACACCCTTTCCATCCGATCAGTAAATGCTTCTGGGATGCTGAGACGTGAGATGCTTCAGCCTGGAAAATGGTAGTGTGTGTCCTCCTGATGGTTTGCTGGGCTGGGCTTCAGCTCCAGGCTGAGTCCTGAATTTGATTCTGATTTTGAATCCTCGTTTGATTCTGTGTGGTCTGAACAGAGCGAAAAAACCATGCATGAGACCCCACCTGGAGTACTATCTCCAGCTCTGGAGTCCTCAGCATAGGAAGGACATGGAGCTGTTGGAGAGGGGCCAGAGGAGGCCCTGGAGATGCTGGGAGGGCTGGAGCCCCTCTGCTGGGAGGACAGGCTGAGAGAGTTGGGGCTGTTCAGCCTGAAGAAGAGAAGGCTCCGGGGAGACCTTGGAGCCCCTTCCAGTCCCTAGAGGGGTCCTACAGGAGAGAATGGGAGGGACTCTTGATGAGGGAGGGTAGCCTCAGGATGAGGGGGAAGGATTTGAAACTGAAAGAGGGGAGATTTAGACTGGGTATTAGGAAGAACTTTGGTGTGAGGGTGGCAAGACCCTGGCCCAGGTGTCCCAGGGAAGCTGTGGCTGCCCCATCCCTGGAGGGGTTCAAAGCCAAGTTGGATGGGGCTTGGAGCAACCTGGTTTGGTGGGAGGTGTCCCTGCCCAGGGCAGGGGGTTGGAACTCGATGATCTTTAAGGTCCTTTCCAACCCAAACCATTCTGTGATTCTGTGATGAAGGACCAGCTGGGTAGGAGCTGGTGTCAGCAGCGTTTTCGATGCCGCACAACGAGTGGTTTTCTGCCTGTCCAGCTTAGCAAGATAGAAAGGTGCCCTGTCATGGATCCCAGGATGGTGTTTCACCTACTGTACTTCAGCTTGGAGATGGTGCCTCCAACATTAGCTGTGATCATGGATTGAAACCATGAACGCTTAGCTGTGAGTTAAGCAGCTTGTCACCAGAGCACTGTGTCAGCCCTCTGAAAAGCCGAGTGACCTACTTTCTTGCCTTTTTTATTCAAATTGCTGGACCAAGCCTTGTAATCAGATAATATGTGCTTGATGAGTGTTGAATTCCATTAGCTGCTCTATAATAACTGAGTTAGAGGTCATATATCTTGTAAATTTCTGACTTGACACCATTTGTGTTATAGCGTTACCAGTAAATATTTCTAATTAAAATTCCTTTAACAATGTGTGAAGTCTTCTTTCACTCTCTGAACCGCTGTCTTAACTGTCACATCAAAACAAATCGGACCCACCCGTCTGGTTTGTTGTATCCTATGAATGAGCGTAATCTCCTGCCGTAGAGAACGTGAGTGATCGAGATGCCAAGCAGTTAGTCTGGGAAAATGCGAGAATTAATTAATTTAAGCGCATGAATAAATACGATGTGGGTTCATCTCTCTCGCTGTCCTGATGTGTACAGGACCATGTGTCCCCCACCAAAAATTGGGGACGCCCCGCGAAGTTGCCGCTGTGGAAGTTTTGGTGTCTGTGTCGTGCTCCCCTAGGGAAGCACAGACATCGGTTCTTTGATAAAAGTGTAATCATCAGGCCCCTGGAAGCGGCAGCCATTTCATTACAGGAAAGACAGACAAACCCAGGACATGGTTTCCTTTTCAGATTTGAGGAGGAAGTCATTTTAGGGGAATTTCTAAATAAGTATAATTTATTTAAAGGGATCATTAATCTTTGCCACAGCTGAGACAAACCATAGAATTGATATCCTCCTCCCCCCCTATTTTTCTTTTTTTTATAAACCAATTACATTCCTGCAGTATAAAGTTTAAATAAAAAAAGAGGACAAGAAGTGTTTCTGCCATCGCTTACACTGCGTGAAAGGGTTACATGTCGCTTATCTCTTTCCTCTGTTTTCAGACCGAGCTCCTTGACCTCTCCACGGTCGATGTAATCTTGATCTCCAACTATCACTGCATGATGGCCTTGCCCTATATCACAGAGTACACGGGATTCACAGGCACCGTCTACGCCACTGAGCCCACTGTTCAAATTGGCAGGTAAAAAGCCCCTTAATATTCTCTATTCCTCTTTCATCACTGCTAAGGAAAAGGTGTAAAGGACAATATGGGTAAAGGAGTGGTGTCTAATGTTCCGAAGAGGCTCTTAGGCAGTAGCTGAACGCCAGCCAAGTCCTTAGTGCTGCAAATGTGTTAACTCAATGTTTCCCAACCTCCGGAACCGTCTGTCTTCAACATTTACAGCAGGTGCTTTGTGTTGGTCCAGGCAGTAGGTGTGGGAGAGTAGATCTTGAGTGGAGTGAGACACCTTGAGCAGCAATTACCGCCTAGCCTACTTCAGACCTTCAAAAGCCATGCGTCAACCATCTCTCCTGCTCTTCTCTGTTCCCCTTAAACAAAAGAGGAATCACCAATCTTTACAACGATAAATTGACTTTAAGTTTATTGCCTCGTAGTTTTTCAGCATTTGAAATTCATATAATCCCACCTTCCTCCACACCGTGGAAGGGAACTGGAACTGGCCTCATCTCGAATGACAGTTGAGGCACATAAGCTCTGAAATCCAAGGAGAAGCGCTAAGAAAACCAGCAGAAATACGAGACTGAAGGAGAAAATGTAAAACCTGGTAATGCAGTCAGAAACTTAATAGTTGATCATCAACTTTGGCAGTCTTTTCTTACAATGTTGTCTGCTGAATGGATAAGCAGGTTTGGCCCTCGCTGAAGTCTAGCTGGCCTTGTGCTGGGTGTCTCTCCTGCAGAACAGCTGCCATGTGCAATAATTAGAAAGCAGATTAGGCTGCGGTGTCTGAACTACTCTGTAAGCACTTCAGGGCAGGAATTTTTGTCTGTTAAAGGTCCTGTGCAAACTTTCCACGCCAGAGTAATTCTCCCTTTGTGTAAAAACAAACAGAAACTGAAGGCCCTTGTAGGAGAAAGGAATTGTATAAATACGAACTGGTAGGAGACCTCTAGGGTGTTGCTGGCCCTTAGCTGAAGGTAACAAGCATAGTCTTGTTGGAGGTTATACTGGTGTGGTTCTCCCTTCCCCAGGTAATGCCAGGTGCCATTCTTCTGCAATTAAATCTGTCGCTTCCTACCTGAACAGCAATTACAAATGCTGTTTAGTTTGGGACAGTGAGATCTACGGGGCCAGTTTTTAATGCCTGCCGTATTTTTCTGTCTCAAATGCTGTGTTGTGCCTTTGGACTTGAGGAGAGTTCACTCTAACAATGCGCTTGGCTTCTCTAAGTGATGAACAGGCATCAGCTAACGAGTTTTCCTCATATATTTTGGCTCATTCCATCTGAGTCAAATATCCAGATGAGATTCCGTATCCTATCTCCGTATCTCCATATCCTGCACAGCAGGAGAGAGATTTGGGAGTTCTTTTTGTCCTACCAATTTCCAAATAACCCGTAACCCAGTGGGGCCAGATCCTCTGCTGTCGCAACCAGTCTGGAATTGGACTTACTTGAGCTTGAAACAGTTGGTGGAGAAACAGGGGTAGGATTGGTGAGGGGTAATTGCTGCAATGCCTTTGTGGGAAGATCCTCTCTTTAAAACTGCCTGAAAATGTTACAATTTATGCCTTATTTTGGAAACATTTGGGTTCAAATGTTCTCTCCTGTATGAAAGGCTCCTGTACTGATGTACTTATGATGTCTTTCCAGACTTCTCATGGAAGAACTGGTGAATTCCATTGAACGTGTGCCAAAGGCTCAGTCTGCCTCCATGTGGAAAAACAAGGAGGTACAGAGGTAAGGGACAACCCGCCGGGAAAGGGTCACTGTCCTAAAACACTAACCCAGCGTTTGGAATTCACTGTAATGATGGGTCACCCGCCACCATTTGAGATTTGCTACTACCATTAAGCAGAAAAAAAGAGCCTGAGTGGTTTAAAGCTGTGACGCCTTGGGTCGTTTGCAGGTTGTTGGTCTTCCAGACAACCTCCCAGGTGTGATTCTTGGAGGGAGACTTGGTAACAAAAGAATCTCCCCTGATCTCCTATCACATAGTTTAGCTCCGAGGTGGTAGATAAAACCAGTAGATTTTTGTATTACCATCATAAAAAAGCCGTTGAAATTAGCAAGCCTAATTACATTGCATTGGAATACTTTTAATTTAACATTATTTATGGTCGTGTTTGCTGAAATGCTAAGAAAGCCAAGACACTACTGTTGGAAGTCACCAGTCACCAACCACAGAGCAGTCCTACCTTTATTCCCAGGGCAGCAGCCTCTTACACTTGGATGACAGATTTGCTTTCTTTCAAAATCTAGAAACGAAATTCGAATAAAAAAAAAAAAATAATGGTTAGAAACTCCATGTCCATTATTTCATCCATAAGTGAAAACAAGGTGCTCAAAATTAAGACCTTCTAAATCTAAAATTCTGAAAGCTTATTTAATCTAAACATTATCCGTATAGTTTATAATTGCAGATAATGCTTTCTTTGGAAATAAAAACAACTTTAGGTGCACAACATGTTCTATGGAGGAGACAGTTTCGTTTTTAGCACATATTAAAGATAAGGCCGGTTAATTAGAAAGTTATTTTTAAAAGCTACTTTGTGCATTTTTAATTGATCTCCCATTTTCTATTCCTAATTATTAACGGGGCTTGATTTAAAAGTTTACTAAAAATGAATTATTTCATGCATTATAAAAGTAGTCTTGACATTTTCCAATATCACAAAGCAAAGAAATTAAAAATCCTAATTAACATATGTTTAGCTATATATTGTCCTCCCCTGCTGAGCAGCCTGTAACTCTCTCGCTCCTCTGAAGAAGGTGAGTAAAACACAGATGTAAAGCAAAAGTAAAGGCAGGAAAGTTGATGAGGATTTTCTGTTGGTTGATGTAGCCTCCCATCAGAATAGTGATTTTTTTTTTTAATTTTGGGGTCTTCTGGCCTGAGCAGAGCCATTCCCGAAGCTCACAGTGATGTGAAGAGAGAGGACCGGAGCCGTTATTCTCATCACATTACCGCGTGTGTTTTGTATGCAGGGTTTAAAGGAGGATCATATATCTTGGAGCTCATTTAATGTCACTTTCCTAGTGGTCGTATTTTAGAAAAAGTGCTGTCTAGCACTTTGAGTGCTGTTGACTATTCCGGAGGCGAACACAGAGAGGTGATGGTTGTTCTGGTTCAACTGCTGCAGAAGGCTGAAGTCTTTTTGTTGGAGTGGTCGTTAAAATACACTTTTTCTGCCTTCTATTTCCTGGGAAGTACCGTAGCATTGACCCTTGGTGCTATCACGAGGCTGGTGCAGTTGGGGACCAAGGCGGGTGGGAGGAAGGTGTAAGAGCTCATCGCTGGGGATAGACAGGACCAGCCCTGGTGTCCCACGTACAAGACGTCTGTAGAGCACAGGGAGCTCACTGCCCCCATTTCCTACATTGTTGGGAACCTTGATCCGATGGCAGGTACCTCAGTTTGCACAAGTAAAATGCACACCTTGCCCAAATATAGAATCACAGAATCCTCCAGGCTGGAAGGGACCTCCAAAGGTCATCTAGTCCCACCTCCCCGCAGTCGCAGGGACACCCCCAACTAGCCCAGGTTGCCCAGGGCTTCATCCAGCCTCACCTTGAATATCTCCAAGGAAAGGGCCTCAACTACCTCTCTGGGCGACCCGTTCCAGTGTTCCACCACCCTCAGAGGAAAGAAATTTTTTCTAATATTCATTGATGGATGCAGAGGAAAGAAATACTCTGCTAGTGGGGATAGCAGACCGTAACTAAGAGCCCTGCAGCTGCTTAGTATCGTAAGTCTTCATATCATAAACTCTGCTCCGAACCAGTGTTGTCTGTGAGCTGGAACAGGGGGACAGATCTCAATTCCTTTTCCAGCTCTGCCCCACCTGTGCTCTGAGCTTCCCCCTTCAGCTCCCGACGCTGTAAAAGGGAGCTCCTATCCACCACTGAGGGTACACGGGGACTTAATTAATGTTTGCAAAGTGTTTTGAGATTCCTGGTGACAAGTGTCATGCAAGCGTGAATGGAACTGATTATTACAGCATGTGAGCAAACATCTACTGATCCACAAATTAACACCTGGCTAATAGCACATGCAGGGTTGGACTGACATCCGTTATTTAAGAAAATGTGATCCTTGGTGAATATTTTTTTTAATACTTGGCTGTTGCTCGAGCAGAATACTTATTACTTCTGAGTCTAACTTTAATTTTTCAGGTTGATCAATCACCATTACTGCTTTACAGTTCAGCTGGTTCTGGCCTGAATAGTTAGTATAAAACACAAAGTATTATCATCTTCATTAGATAAAGCATTGAAGCATTTTAAATGCAAATACTGTATAAAATATAAGAAGTTCATTATAGTGGCTTACGTTTTTCCATTATCAAATCCAGTCTGAACTAATTGCTTAGCAAGTTTTATTACCGTTGGTTTTTATTTTAAATGAGCAATCTCATGGAGGCTGTATAGATGCTCAACCAGGATATCTTTCATGCTGATTAGAATTCAGGGGGCTAAAGAGGAAGTTTGCCTTATGAGACGCACTTTGCCAACTACCTATTTGATGGTTTCTTACATTTTTCTGCACAGTGTCCGAAACGGGCTGTTTCTTTCGACAAGAAGCCAGGATTCTGATCTAGTTCAGCCCTGCCATCCTCCTCTTCCCTTCAAAAGAGAGCATCTTTTGTCATATATTAAATATTATCCTTTGCAGCGAAGAGGAGGGGCTCTCTCTGTGCAGATGTCCAGTTCAGAATACAGCCCTCTGAGTTTCTCAAGTGTATTTTTTTGTGTGTACCAACCGCTGGACCACACTGCTTCGCCATACCTTCCTCTTCGTGGCTGTAGGTTGCTTGTGTGGTTGTCCTGGCATCTGCCCACATACATCTGGTTGTTCTGAGGTCATCCATAACAGGATGCTCTGGTAGGCTTAGGAGATTCATTCCAGACTTTAAAATATCCCCCAGTAATTTTCTGTACAAGTTTTGAAAGCGTGGGTGACAGGCTGAGTGCTGCCAGGGGCACATTTGGGGCCAGTCTTTTTCCAGTGGTGCCCAGTGAGAGGCCAAGAGGAAACAGGCACCAACTTGAACGTAAGAAGCTCCATCTAAACACAGGGAGAAATTTCTTTACTTTGAGGGTGGCAGAGCCCTGGCAGAGGCTGCCCAGAGAGGTGGTGGAGTCTCCGGTGGAGACATTCCAAACTCCACCTGGGCATGTTCATGTGCAATGTGGATCTGCTCTGGGGAGGGGGTAGGACTAGATGTTCTCCAGAGGTTCCTTCCAACCCCATAGCATTCTGTGATTCTGAGGACCGAGCAGTCCTCATTGTCTCTATGTGCCACTCGGCAAAGAATGAACCCTCTGGAGACTGGTGCCACTGGTCTCTGTTAGGGATCAGAGTGTATTTACAGTGAAGCCCCAGAGTCAAGGCTAATAGAAACTTACTCCAGTCACCCAGGATAATTCCCCACTTTTCTCCATTACCTGGAGATCCATTCTCCGCTTCCCAGAAGAGAAGTTCCTGAAAGCATCCAACACTAAATGCTTCTTATGGTAGGTTAAAGGCTTTTACAGGCAATTTGCTTCAGTGCAAGGGTGGACAACTATCCACATTGTTTGGCCTTTTGTTGCTTATGACTTCCCAAAAAAGACCTGGAACACTTTGTTTGTTTCCTTAAGCGGGGAGTGCTTTCAGCCAGCCTGTGCTGGAATTACAGCTATCGGATAGACCTGTACGGCCGTCTTGGCAATAGCTGGCCTTAATCCTTTCTTCAGTATCTTAAATTATGGAGGAGTTCACTGACCTAGTAGGTATAACAATAAATTAAATTCCTTTAAACAAATTGATCAAAGAAACTTGACCAATTTACATAAATCTTTGGAAATTGGTTTGAATTAGCCTTTGATTTAGCATTGGTTTAATATAAAAAAAAAAAAAGGAAAAAATCCTATTCTTCTTATGCATTTGGCAGCTGTGCTGCTTCCTGCCTCGGTTCATGTTGCTAAGGAAGATTTATTTCCCAGAAGTTAGGCATCTCTCCTGCAGGCTGTGACATTACAGTTCACTCCTTCCCTTGACAACGCTGCCCAGCTAACTTGCAATGTCTGTGAAGAGCAGAATGGATGGATTTTACTTTGGTGTAAAACATCTTAAATACTTCCGTGTAGGGGATTTCAAAGAACCCTGCAGTGTCAGCTAACGTATCCTTGCCAATACACTCTGAAGGCAAGCAGGGTATCTGAGTCGAAGGCAAAGAAGCTGAGGAGCAGGGGCATGCGCTCTTGAAAGACACTGGTGACAAAAAGGAGAGTGGAGCCAGCCTTTGTCCATGGTCTGGTACCTGTATTTCAGTCACAAGATCGTGGCTTACTTTTGCTTTCAAATTCTTAGGAGATGCGAAAGAGATGCTGATCTTTGCTGTGAGGGTGGTGAGACCCTGGCACAGATTACCCAGAGAAGCTGTGGCTGCCCCATCCCTGGAGGGGTTCAACGCCAAGTTAGATAAGGCTTTGAGGAACCTGATGTGGTGGGAGGTGTCCCTTGCCCAGGACAGGACTGGATGATCTTTAAGGTCATTTCCCACCCAAACTGTTCTGTGGTTCTATGATTCAAGATCCCAGTCATCTCTACCAATTCACAGAGTCACAGGGTTGGGAGGGGCCTCTGGAGATCATCTGGTCCAACCTCCCAGCCAAAGCAAGTCCTCCTAGAGCAGGTTGCACAGGAACTTGTCCATGCAGGGTTTGAATGTCTTCAGAGACGGAGACTCCACCACCTCTGTGGGCAGCCTCTGCCAGGCCTCTGCCACCCTCTAAGTGAAGAAGTTCTGCCTCATGTTATACGCAACTTCTTATGTACAAGTTCGTGCTGATGTCCTCATGTCCTGTCCCTGGGCACCACTGAGAAAAGCCTGGCCCCATCCTCCTGACACCCACCCTTGAAGTATTTAAAGGTGTTGTTCAGATCCCCCCTCAGCCTTCTCTTCTCTCCAGACTAAAAAGACCTGAATCCCTCAGCCTTTCCTTCTAAGAGAGATGCCCTAAGCCTCTAATCATCTTCATGATCCTCTGCTGTACTTTCTCCAGCAGCTCCTTGTCCTTCTTGAACTGGGGAGCTCAGAACTGGACCCAGTTCTCCAGTGGTGCGTTTCATGTTGACGTGTCAGATCAGCCAACATCTTTCATCACTGGTGAAAATCCCCCAAGGATTGCTGTAACACCTTCATCACAGCTACTTCTTTGATGAAAGGGCTGAATAGGAGCAACAACAGAGAGCTGAAGGAGATCAGACTTTGGGGTGAGACAAAATGGGCAGTGTGGTTCAGCTCCTCGACAGGCAGAAAGTCTCGCTCCTCACTTTGAAGCACCAGGCATATTTAAAATAAAAAGACAAAAAGAGAAAAATCTACGATCTGGACAATATAAATGGGACTAAAAGCTGGTTAGTCATCAGGAAGTTTTGAAAATGCCCACACCCTGTTGATTTTTACAGATTGCTGCCCGCCCCCCTGAAGGACGCGGTGGAGGTGTCTATGTGGAGGAAGTGCTACACCATGCCAGAAGTGAACGCTGCGCTCAGTAAGATCCAGCTGGTGGGGTATTCTCAGAAAATTGTGAGTAACTGCCAAGCTGTCCTGAGGTCAGCACTAACAACTTGTCGTTTCCCAGCTTTTCTCTGGAAATGCCCTTCCTTTCCTGTTTTCCTCCGTGGGAGATCTAGTTCCTCTAGCCTGGGAAAGCAAGACAAGGTTATATTGCACGTCCCTCAGCCTGCCTCCCAGGAAGGGTGCTGCTTTGGTGAAATCAGGGAGTATCCATTTCTTTCTCCTCTTCCTCAGGGAGGCCAATTTTCAGGCGGTGTACCTGCAAATTTGGAGTTGATGGCCCGCTGAGAGCTGGGAGAATGCACCAAATGAGTGTATCCTCTCTCTCTGTAAAGCCACATCCCCCTCTGAGTTACCATATCTCACTTCTGGGAATCTTTTGAGTGCTTTAGCCTCCACTTTCTTTTATACAGTAAATGAGGGATTGTAAACAAAACCTGATGCTTCGACCTGACCTTCGAACACTCCTTTCCCAGGGTTCCCAGCTAACAGTTGTCTATCACGCTGTTGTTGACTACTGAATCAAAAATTCAGTAGCCTGCAGATACCCTGTTCCATGTGCGGGCCATGATCCCTGCCAGTGCTGCTCAGGGCCCCAAGAAACGAAAAATTGGATTAAAGTAAGTTAGGTATCCAAAGCTCTTTATTTACCCCTTTATCTGAAGCAACGGGCCACTGAAGTTTTGAGATTGCTGTTAATGAGGAGTTTGGTGGATTTAGGTTTGTGAGGTGCTGGGGTACAGCTGGTGAAAATTGACCCCAAGCCACCGCTAACACGGCTCCTGACATAAATGTTGGCTGCAGCTTTGTCTAGCAACTGGACAGGTTGAAGGCATTTGGACTGGCCAGTGTCCAGGGGTGGCTACTGTTCATTTTTAACTATACTCACAGTGTGGATGGATCTCATCGAATTTTAGATCTCTGCATCCGAGCCAATCGTTCTTTCATAGTTACTGGGGGAAAAAAAGAGATATTTCTAAAGCTTATTTTACCTCTTCCCGAAGCATCAGGATGATTTTAAAATCATCAGACCCTAATGAGCCAGTTAACCCAAAACGTGGCAGCATCGAGAATGGTTTGTGGTCCACTTTTTGTGTCTGCAGATCAGCAGAATCTAGAGCCTTGGCTCACACGCTGTGAGGGATTGGAGACCCTGCTTTGTTTTGCAAATGTTCCAAATCTGTATTGGGATACTAGGAAAATCATTAGTATTGCATGAATCAGATGCTTGTTCTATTATTCAGTAACCAGAAAGTAGATCACATTAGTGAGATATACGTGGAGGCTTATTTTCCTTTCTCCAAACAAGTACAACACATTACTGCCTCCAGAGAAAGCAGTGCAGTTTCTAAAGGAGACTACTCTTAGTTTGCTCACGCCCAGAGCTGAAGCTGAAATTTGGATTGAGTTTGCAGGGGTTTGATTCTAATCACCAGTAGATAGCATTTGAAAAGACCTAAAATTAAAAAGTGAAACTGAAGTCAAGTTTATGTTTTCCACAGCAAGATGTGTAACCCAGAGTTTTCTACTGGTACAGAACTACTTGGCCTTCCTTCTCTCCTCATGGCCAATATCAATAAAAGTGGAGAAAAGGACTAGAGAGTCTTCAAAGATGGCTCCATTTAGAGTCGTGGTTCAGTTGGATGCCATGGAATTCACATGGAAGAGAGACTTGATGAAGGTCCTACCTCAGGAAAAGCTTTTCTCAGAGCATCTGTCCGGTTTGACGTGGGTAAATAGAAAGAGCAGACATAAAGCTCAGGAAACTGGCTTCGTAAAGGCTTTGAATAACAGAAGTACTTTTAAAATTGATATCACTGATGATAAAATGACCTGTTCTCGAGGGTTTGCTCAAGTCAATGTCTCTTGCTGTGTGTTTCAGGAACTCTTTGGTGCTGTGCAGGTCACCCCTCTCAGCTCAGGCTACGCTCTTGGAAGTTCCAATTGGATTATCCAGTCGCATTATGAAAAGGTTTCCTATGTTTCAGGATCTTCTCTGCTTACAACACACCCTCAGGTACAGCCTCTGGTTTCTCTTAGTCTTCTACTTTGCTGAAAAAAAAAATAGAGGGGCTTATTCCAGATGGGATCAGGTGTAATATAGAAGCTGTACTAAGGTGCCTCTGTTAGCAATTGGGAAATTCTCCTTCACCTTAAGATGGAAATTTTCAACAGAGTTAAACAATAGAGCACTAGTGACTTTTTTTAAGAAATAATATCCATATTTCACTGAAGAGTCTTTACAGACAGTTCACAGACTGCTTCTATATCACTTCTGAAACATCCTTCCTTGGAAGAAATGATAGCTAACTGGCTGCCAACTTTTCCACCCTGCTCTGCTAAGGGCAAAGTCTTTATAGTACTGTAGATGTAATTTCCAGTAAATTAATTCTCTCTAGATCCATAAATTCTGAGTGCAAAGAATGGCTTGAAGTTTGCAGTATCGTGCGCTTCAGAAGTTGTCAAAATAGTTAAAAGCAATATTAGCAGGAGGTATTTAAAAATAATTTAGAAAATGTGTCAGGCTCCTGATCAGTAAGTAATTTCCCCCAAGGTGAGTATCTTCTAAAGAGCTTTGCTTCTGAGCAGCCTTCATTTAAAAGCCCAATCTCAGGAGCTGAACAACTGCAAGAGATAAACCCTCCTTAATAGTATGGCTGTACTTGGCTACATGTGGTGCATCAGAGCCTCTAAATCCCTTGTTCTTGTCAGCCCCACCCGGGCCTGGGTTGTGCTCTTTTGTCACCTTCTAGTGAAGGGGCAGCAGCAGGATTTGACAATATATAAACGGAATATTTCTGTGAGGAGAAACTTTGCACTATAAGAAGTAATTTGGCAACTGAGAGTGTTTTCTCTTCATTTACATTAAATGGTGATTCAGTTTCTCAGGTTAGACTGGCCGTGCTTCATCATTTTCCCACACTAAACATTTCTCTGGAAATCTCTGTTAAAGTCCCTGTTTTTAAGGAAACTTACTCCCAGCGGCAGGGAACCGTGTGTGAGTGAACTGTAGGGTAAGAGCAGAGCCCGTGCAGCAGACCTGCACTCACTCACTGCAACCTGAAGCTCAGCTGAAACCCTCAGGACCTGCTCTCTTTGCTAACAAGAGATGGATGCTCATGGATGAGAAGCTCACCATGAGCCAGCAGTGTGTGCTGGCAGCCCAGAAAGCCAACCCCATCCTGGGCTGCATCAAAAGAAGCCTGACCAGCAGGTCATGGGAGGGGATTCTGCCCCTCTGCTCTGCACTCGTGAGACCCCACCTGGAGTCCTGTGTCCAGCTCTGGAGTCCTCAACACAGAAAGGACATAGAACTGGTGGAACGGGTCCAAGGGAGGGCCACCAAGATGCTCAGAGGGCTGGAGCACCTCTGCTGTGAGGACAGGCTGAGGGAGCTGGGGCTGTTCAGCCTGGAGAAGAGAAGGCTCCGGGGAGACCTTGGAGCAGCCTTCCAGGATCTGAAGGGAGCTCCAGGAGAGCTGGAGAGGGACTCTTTGTCAGGAAATGTAGTGATAGGACAAGGGGGAATGGTTTTAAACTGGAAGAGGAGAGATTTAGATTGGATATTAGGAAAAAACTCTTTGGTGTGAGGGTGGTGAGGCACTGGAACAGGCTGCCCAGAGAAGCTGTGGCTGCCCCATCCCTGGAGGGGTTCAAGGCCAGGCTGGATGGGGCTTGGAGCCACCTGGTGTGGTGGGAGGTGTCCCTGCCCAGGGCAGGGGGGTTGGAACTGGATGATCTTCAAGGTCCCTTCCAACTCTAACCATTCTATGATTCTATGAAACCTGGACTGTTCACTCTGCTGATGGTGTTGCTTTGTCCCACGTGCTCTCAGTTTTTAGCATACAGTCCACTGCACTTTCGGTATCATGTCCTGCCACATAGTTTGAAGAAATAGCTTACCAGGCAGCTGAAATTGCATCCAGTTTGCCTTTGTCTTATTTGCCACATCGCACAAACGTTCCCGGGTATCATCTGTGTACCAGATATCATCATTATCTGATATTTGCTTCCAGAAATTGAAGGCAATGCAGAGGTTTTTTCCCAGTGTACACCAGTTCAAGCTCCTACAATATGGCGATTCTGAAATAACTGGTGGGTTTTTGTGAGCTGCCAACCAGCTCTTCGTCTGTTTGACGTTTGACAGACATTCTGTAACGACAACACCATCTTGAGTGGCTCAAGGTCAAAATTGTCTTCCAACAAACCAGTGTTTTTTCATCAGGGGATGAAAAGCTGTTTGTCTGACCTGTTTTCGCCATGGGATCGCGGTGAGCAGGCAGAATGAAATGCCCGTCTTTTAGCAGTATGTGAAAACAGTCACTGTGTTTTGTTTAAAAAAAAATTATATCCAGTTAATCAGCATATGTTTAAGTAGGCACAGACCCGGAGCTTTTTGAGTAAGAGTAAAACCTTGACACTTTTGTGCTGGGAAAATGCTTCTTCCTCTTCCCTCTTGTCTAATAGGCACAGAAATAGCATGGAAAGCATTTCCTTCTCTCAAGGTGCACACAGGATAAGGGTCATCTCACTTCACCCGAACTGGGCCCTCACCCAATCCTTCCCTCTTTCTCCCGTCTGCCAGCACTGGGATTTAAGTACCAATGTAGTGGAGGTGGCAGCACAGGTGGGATTTAGCAGTCGTGGGAAGAGAGTGGGATCCCTTCTTTGGTATAAATGATGACTTAAAGTTCCCTTGAAATTTGAGGTTACATCTGTAATCAACAGAGAGTTAATCTGTATTAATCTCTATTAAACATCAGTAACATCCATCTCTATTAACAACAGATGGAAAGGGAATCAGTGAGTTCAGCCTAGACATGGCCCAGGTGCAGATTGGCCAAAACTGGGTGCAGTGGATGCTGTTGGGACGACCTTGGGATGCGGCAGCAGGAGTATCTTGTGAAATCCTCAGCGAGTCTGTGGGACGTGTGTGTGAAGGGTTCAGCAAGACGGTCTTTGTAGCTGCTGAAAAGAACTGACGAGCTTGAAAGGGTTGGTTTAAGAGTTTGGTCTGGCACCACTAGTTGTTCCCTCTACTTCTGTCTTCTGGCAGATGGTTTCTGCTGAAAATTTTGCCTCACCCTCTGCTGAGGCTGAATTGACACCGTTGGCACTGAAGTGGAGAACAGAAGTTGACAGCACAGGTTCAGACATGTCACTAAAAGCCTTTTAAGACGTATTCTTTACATTAACCCACAAAAATCAATGCAGGCCCTCTCAGTACAATAGCAGCTGAAATTATGTGTATCTAATATGGCATAATCATTGTGTACATTATCACAGGCAGATTCAATATTATTTTTTATTGCATTATTGGCATTTCATTTTCGCGGACGCGCTGTGGAGGGTCAAAGATGGCAATAAATCTCGTGTAATGGGTCAGGTCCTAGAAGGTGGTACACTGTGTAAACTTCTGTCAAAGTTGAGATGAAATTCCCCTGCATGTGTAATGGAGCAAGGTCTTTTTCAAGTATTTTGGGGATGGCACTGAGGGACTGTGAGCAAGGGAATTAACTGAACAGTGGTCTTCTAAGTTCAGGTTAGGAAATGTCTTCATCACTCTCTTCAGGTAGAAATCTTTCCTGGTCAGTGAGAAGGCGGAGGGTCCGTTGACAGTAAATAACCATCAAACACCAAGCAGTTGGCTGCAGTCACCCACCTTTGCTTGAACAGTAGCTGTGGGAAGCACAGCCCAGCCCAGGGCAAGGCTGAAAGTCAGCTTTTCATCACAGCATTACTGCATCTGCAGAGAGAGAAGCAGATTTTGCCTTTTCAAGATTGGATTATGCTAAATTTTGAGTATCAAGAATATATATTTAGTATCAGGTCACACTTACAAGTATAATTTCCGAAGGGAATCTCTATGTTTGCTAATGGAGAGAAGTGGATATGCATTTACATGCTGCCATAATAAAATGCCAGTATAAAACATGGAATCATTACAGACTCACAGAATGGTTAGAGTTGGAAGAGACCTTCAAGATCATGAAGTTCCAACCCCCCTGCCCTGGGCAGGGACATCTCCCACCACACCAGGTTGCTCCAAGCCCCATCCAGCCTGGCCTTGAACCCTTCCAGGGATAGGGCAGCCACAGCTTCTCTGGGCAACCTGTTCCACTGTCTCACCACCATTGTAGGAAAAAATTTAAAAGCATTACCCCATTATCACTCCACTCCCTGACAAAGAGTCGCTCTCCTGGAGCTCCCTTCAGATACTGGAAGGCTGCTAGAAGGTCTCCCTGAAGCCTTCTCCAGGCTGAACAGCTCCAGCTCTCTCAGCCTGTCTTCATAGGAAAGGTGCTCCAGCCCTCTGATCATCTTGGTGGCCCTCTGTGGGACCTGTTCCAACAGGTCCATGTCCTGTTGGACATGCCAAATGATTGACCGCAGTGTAAAAAGCGTGAACCTTCATGCACAGTCACGGCAGAAGCCAGGTTTGGTTTAACATTAGAATATCTGCCAGTGGCCAAGTTGGCACACAGTTTCCTTGGACCATTTAACTGTTGCTCCCTCTGCTACACCCGTGAGCCACAGGATAGAGTGTGTAGATATAAAATCTTCTGTCCCTGGGGAAGCAGATGTGACAAGGATAGATGCTTGTGATAGCTACCTTCAGCCCTTCAACCACCTGATCTAGGGCTGTACCTATGACTGTAGGTCATTGGTACAGCATGTGCTGCAGACCTGGTGGATCAGAGGTCGTAGCCTGGTGAAGACACTTATTTCACTTTGACGTTGAAGTTGTGGCTGCCCCATCCCTGGAGGTGTTTAAGGCCAGGTTAGATGGGGTTTTGAGCCACCTGATGTGGTGGGAGGTGTCCCTGCCCAGGACATGGGAGTGTGAAGTCAATGATCTTTAAGGTCCCTTCCAACTCTAACCATTCTGTGATTCTATGACATAACTTAGCTTCTAGCACAGGTGTTGGAGAAAGGTATGGGAGGAGGCCAGAGTGCAAATCTGATTGACTTGGGGAGACTGGAGGAGACAAGTTGTATTTTCCCTATTATTGAGCTCTGGTGTTGCGCTGGGAGCACTATGCTTTTGGGAGTGGGGTTTGGTGGGGTTTGGAGTTGTTGAATCTACGATTTTTGACCTGTTTTCAGCTGCTGGCTTTTAAGGAAATACTTGTGTTTGGCCTAGTATTATAGCTACATATAAAAAAATATATACATAAGCAATTATATCTAAGAAAAATAAACACATTAAGGAATCTAAACTGATTGGGTTTTTCTGCCAGCAGTAGCCATTTCACTTCTGCAAAGGCCTGTGCAAACGGTCTGAAATGAGTATTTGAAAGCCCTGGTTGCAATCCCGCGGGCAGGGAAGGAGCAGACTTCCCAGCCAAGGGAAAGCCTTGTGTGGCATCCAGTTTCATGCACAAAATTGAGAGCTTCGAGCCCAAAGTCCTTTCCTTGATCTCGCCTCTTCTGAAGAGAATCCATTGAGTGGTTGGGGAAGGCAGTACCTGCCCCCTGTTGACGTCGAGCCCTGGAAATCAAAGCTGGCACCTTGATTTGCCAGGGGAAGCGAGTTGGAAACCAGTGCAGCCAGAGAGAGGAGTGCAAGTGTTAAACCCTTCCCGACTGCACTGCCACGTCCTCGGCAGGTTATTGTCTTTTCCAGTGTTTGGCTCCTCGGGCCATGAAATGATTAGTCTATGGAGACTGCTTTGAGATGGGTCCGATTACAGGTCCGTTGTTTGTTTTGGGCTGTAGCGTGCAGGTAAACAGTTGTATGTGTTTTTATTAACTCCAGTTACATTTCCACAGATGGAGGGATGTTAAGTTTAAAGCAGCCCATGTGTTTTCCTTCTTGGCCACTGCCTCTACTACGTATTGCAGTCTTTTTGGTGGAGAGCAGAGAAGCCTGTGTTACAACTCTCACGGTACTCATTTTATTTCGCTGTGCTCTGTTTCAGCCCATGGACCAGGCTTCTCTTAAAAACAGTGACGTTCTCATCCTGACGGGTCTTACACAAATCCCTACTGCTAACCCAGATGGCATGGTAGGAGAGTTCTGCAGCAACTTGGGTAGGTGGATGAGAGCCGACTATTTTATCATCTTATTCATTGCTTCGGGTGGGAAATAATTCTGAGATTCCTGGAATTGAGTAAGTTGTCCAGCTATAGCTTCTGGCATAAAACTAGCTGTTTAGATTTTACGATGTGCTCCTGATGTCATTAATACAGTAAGTGCTTGGAGAGACACAAGTTGTACCTAAAATGTTTTGGAATGGAACAGGTATAATGAGATTTAATCATCTGCTGCTCTTGGTTTGCTAAGTATTTTGCTCAGCTGCCAACAGACTACGTGTTGCCGAGGTTTTGGATATTGTTCCCAGCTGAAATAGTACTATTTCCTTCCTGTATATCAAATCTTTACATGCTTTTTTATGACTTTCAGTTTTGAAAACAAGCACATCTGCTTCCCTTCTTACACCTGATTTTTAAATATATCAAAAGCAAACAGCACAATCTCTGTTTAAAAAAAAAAAAAAAAAAGAAAGAAATCAAGATATATTTATAGAACCCAGAAATATAAAACCTAATCAGACGCTTTCACAGCTGGAAAAGCTGATAATTGCAAAGCTGTGATGGCAGTGTGAATGGCAGCATTTTCCAGCCTGTTTGGAATGTCACATCCAGTGCTGTTCTCTCTCCCCTTCCCCCAGCTCAGTTCCTCCGTGCCCTCACCCTTCTGTCATCAAACTTCTTCCTCATCTCTGTCCTGCTGGATGCTGCCTGTTCTTTCATCAGAGAGCTTCCCTTTTTTAAAAATGAACCGTTTTTTTACCAAGAAGACTAAAAAGCTTGTGATGGGAGAATTGTTAGAAAGGTTACCAAAAGACATTAGAAGTTGAAATCGGGGAATCCTCGCTGTGAGGATGTGTGCTGGTCCCCATTACACACCCAGGAGAAGTTTGAGCTGTCGTATTTCTGTGGCTACCCAAGGCTGCAGAATAAGGTTGAGAACAGAACCATAGCGCAAATTCTTAGTCTTAATTTTTGCATCTACCCTTGGGCAAGAATAAAACCACAATACTATGGGGGTTTTTTTCCCCATTTTCATAGAATCATAGAATGTTTAGAGTTGGAATGGGGCTCAAAGATCATCGAGCTCCAACCCCCCTGCCGTGGTCAGGGACACCTCCCACCACACCAGGTGGCTCCAAGCCCCATCCAGCCTGGCCTTGAACCCCCTGCAGGGATGGGGCAGCCACAGCTTCTCTGGGCAACCTGGGCCAGGGTCTCACCACCCTCACAGCAAAGAATTTCTTCCTATTTTAAAATCCTTGTGCATATTCACAGATGCTGAATATGTATGTACTGTCTCCCAGTCCCAGTATGAGACTGCCATGGCAGTGGAAAGCAAATAATCCAAGGGATGGGGTAGATTCCTCCATCAACCACCATCTCTAAATCAAAATCAGATATCCCTGTTCAGGGCATCTTTCAGTTCAAACAGGAGTTGTAGGTCCTGTTGTGGGATTGTACAAGGTAAAATTACATGGGGTTTGGGTTTTGTTTGTATGAAAAGAGAAGTTACAGGGTCAGGATGGTTCCTTGTAGTGTAAATACATATTAATAGAGTCCGATTTGGCATTTTGTAAGAATGATAATCATGGTCCTCTCTGCCAACATCCTGTCTCCAACAGGGGCCATCAGTAGATGCCTAGAGTAGAACAGGGTGAATTTATGTGATACTTTTCCCTCATAATGTCATATAAAGCTCATAGCCTTCGAGTATTTTTATTTCAGGAACTTCGTGAATCAAGCAGGGCTTTTGTGTAGTTAGTAACGTTCAGGGGATTTCTTCTCCAGGAACTTTTTCAGTCTCTCCATGGAGCTGTGTTAATCCTTACCACCTGTGACTTCCTTTCCCGAGCAACGTGTGGGTTTGTGTGTGTGTGTTATGGCCCGTGTTTTCATTGTGTTTAAGCGTTGTTAATTGTCTTACCCTGTGGGCTGTCGCAGATAAGCTCTGGTGACCTTGTTGTGCTAGATCCAGATGTGCCGCCCTTCGCTGTCCCCCTGACAGATAATAGCATGGGCATGTCCTCTCATCTCACCTTAAACCACCAAGGAAACAAGTCTGAGCTGAAATGTTAGGTTTTATACTGGAAAGACCAAGGAGTCGTACCTCTTGCCCTGCTGCCAGCTCGGCTTGCAAAGATGCTCTAGGAAACACCTTTGGCAGTCACTCATGTGTTGAACTGCAGCAGCTGTACGCTCAGTAAACACGAATGAGACTGTTAATTAAAATGCTTTTTAAAATTATACAGAGTCTTAAAGATGCAGCTTTGGTCCAAAGCGAAATCCAAAAGATGAATGCATATAACGTACAGCAGCCTTCCAGGATGTGAAGGGAGCTCCAGGAGAGCTGGAGAGGGGCTCTTGGCCAGGGAGTGGAATGATAGGACAAGGGGGAACGGTTTTAAATTGGAAGAGGGGAGATTTAGATTAGATATTAGGAAGAAATTCTTTGCTGTGAGGGTGGTGAGGCACTGGAAGAGGTTGCCCAGGGAAGCTGTGGCTGCCCCATCCCTGGAGGGGTTCAAGGCCAGGCTGGATGGGGCTTGGAGCAACCTGGTGTGGTGGGAGGGCGTTGGAACACCATGATCTACGCCCAGGGCAGGGGTGTTGGAACTCCATGATCTTTAAGGTCCCTTCCAACCCAGACCATTCTATGATTCTATGATAAATAAATGTGTTGCATATGTAGGTACCAGGTGGGTGTTTATCTGCACAAGTTGTTCTGGTTTACAGAAACAATTTTGAGGGTTTTGTAGAAGGTCTTCAAGGCAGCTTCTGTCTTGAATGAGACAAACTCATAGAAATTAGAAGAGTAATCTTGAAGACCAAAGGAAAATATATGCCTAAAATAACGCTGTTGTTAAGAATCTGGGATTGGGGTGATATTTTCCAAAAAAGAGCAACCTGAAGAAAGGAAATAATTCTGTGGCTAATGCAGTGGCAGGGCTGTGTTTTACATGATACCAACAGTATTTCTCCATCTACCCAGCATCAGCACAAGAAAATAGTCACCCTTTCAAATGTGTAAGCGTGCAAAAAGCAACGGGTTACTGGGAAAAAACAACGGGGTACATAAGCTGAGCACAGTCGTTTTCAGATATTTTTCCCATTTCCCAAATGCTCAGGGGACTTCACGAGAAGCTCGGAATACACAAGGTAGAGACTCTAAAGCAAACACTGGAAATTTCCCCCCAGATGCTTATCGTGAGGTAACGGCGTGTTTCTGAGCAAGTGTTGTGAAGCACAGAAATGGCAGCGTGAAAAATCCGCCTTGGTCTCCGTTTTCATCCCGGCGTGTGGAACTGCAGACGCCGATTCCCAGTGTTACCCGGCCACAGACGTGATTTTCTCTCCGTGTCGTGTGTGCGCCCCCAAAACCCTGCTTTGTCACGTCTCCACGTTCCTCTCCCTTTAGCCCAAACCCCCTCTATTTTTTTTTTTTTTCTGCTCAGCACTGCAGCACCAGCACTCTGCAGCTCGAGAAAAAGCCATTTTATTAATTTTTTTTCATTTTTTAGTATTTTTACCTTGCCTTGGGCATCATCAGCAAAACCGCCAGACGGTCCGGGGGGACACTTTGTGATATTTTGTGTGCGTTCGTCCCTCTGTGTGTGTGTGTGTGTTTATACAAAGCAGAAAAGAGCACAGTTTGCTTTTCAGGTGCCAACTTGACCTTGTGGTGGCAGCTGTTGGAAAAGCAAGTATCTCATTGTGAGCTGTAAATTGAACAACTCGTTATGGAGCTACTGAAGGAGACTAAATTTGAAATGCCAAGATTATTATACAACTTTTATCAAGAGAGTGCATCCATCAGTCACAGAGATAAATTGGGCTTTAAACAGCTTTCAAATATATGTGTCCTCTTAGTGACAACTATAGAAAGTTACTGTGGTGGCTCAGAGAGCCAGATTGGACCTGCTGCTTGATGGAAAGATGCTTGTGAAGGTTTCCAGCCCTGGTTTGCTGGAGCTGGGAGGTAATTCTTACCCCTTTATGGAACCACTTGAGAGCACCCTCAAGAAGCTGTGCCCAGCTCTGCTGACCACAGCACCTAGAAATAAATCTGCATTAAGGAACTGAGTTAAGTGTATTCTAGATCGAAAGGTGTCACAGGGAGCCTTGGCAGTGGTGGCGCAGCCGAGTTGCTGTCCTCTCCTATCCTGGGCCAGTTTCCAAGATGTGTCACTGTGCCACCAGGAATGTGGGATTGAAGGGGTCATCATCCCTGGGTCCGTGGCCTAGTGACTAGGGCAGCTGGCTGGAAGAATGCTCCACTCCCCAGCCTGTGATATTGCATTAATTATTGATAATCAGCTCGGTAGTTCTCCTGGGGACAGAAACTCAACTTGATGTCTGCTCCAAGACCTTCCCCTCTGTGGCACCAGGAATCTTGAATGTCTAGTTACTTACAGCAGAAGAGGCTTGAGGTTCCCGTAGCAAACCAAAGGAGAGCTGGGAATTCGAACTCTAAGGCTTAGGAATGAAACTCACATTTTTCATGGCCTAGACAAGTACTTTAGTCAGCCCATCGTTAGAGGAAAGCTCTTCTTTCTGCCTATTCAAAGTGGGGAGTGAGCCATTGATCTGAACAGGGGGAAGGTAGCTGGTGCCTGAGGGAAAGAAGGAACCTGTTTCATGGAGACCTTGGCCTTTCAGCCACTGTCTTTGTTCAGAGCAGAGACAGAGCTGCAGAAATACCCCTCTCCTGAGCATTTTCCACTGATGGCTAATGCTCCCTCTGCTCTGCAGCCCCTGTCTCTGCTCCACGCAGCATTCTTGCTGCTCTGGATGTAAGTACTTATCTTTCCTCTTTGCAGAATTTTTGGGTGCGTAACAAAGCGATGCAAATTCTGGTCCTGGAGCCAGAGGCTTAGCTTTCAGCCCCCAGATGGCTTTGAAAATATCGTTCTTAATCTCCTCATTCCTCTCTTCACATCCTGTTTACAGATGGGATAGTTTAGACTTACCCGTATAAGAGCGATAATACAACACATTGCTGGGATGTTTCGTAACATCTTATAGGGAGAAATTCTTTGGTGTGAGGGTGGTGAAACCCTGGAACAGGTTGCCCAGAGAAGCTGTGGCTGCCCCATCCCTGGAGGGGTTCAAGGCCAGGCTGGATGGGGCTGGGAGCAAACCTGGTGGGATGGGAGGTGTCCCTGCCCAGGGCACGGGGTGTTGGAACTCTGTGATCTTTAAGATCCCTTTCAACCCAAACCATTCCATGATTCTGTGCTTTTCATGTTCTAGAGAAGTGTAAAGCGTGGCTATTCGTATTCTCTGATATTTTGATGGTATAGTTTGTATGTGATGTGGAGAAAACCTAGGCAGTACATCCACCACACTGCATTTGTATTGTAACTCTGATACAGAAGGTGTCTTTCACCACCAGTTGTTGAGAGCAGCATGTAATAGGCACTGGCTGCTAAAAGGAGTTAAGCACCTAAATGCATGTGAAAAATCCTGTTACAGAGCATGCATTTCCCTAGACTCCATAAAACCTTTAAACATCCAGCCATAAAAATCTTCCTTCAGCCATGTAGGTGGGGCAAAAAGACCCCTAATGTGCTAAATCTGAACCCCATCAAAGCTTGCCAATAAATTGAAATCAAGGAAGTGATTATGGCGGGATATAATATATGCGTTTTCAGGCTCTTTCGCAGCTTTCCATGTAATGCCTTAATGTGTAACATTACTGCTGCTGCCCTGCCATTAACACCACTAGATGGTTTTACCCCACGACCACAGACAAAATCATCGTGAGGAAGCAATTGCTCGGTGAGCTGGACGAAATATTTCCACTTTCCCATAAGGTACAGGGTTTTTATAATCCGTTCTGCCCGAAGAACAAGATGTTTGCTCTGTACGTGCTTTTGCTGATGTGCTTGATTACAGAGTAAACCTACTGTTCTTTTTCCTTTTCCTTGTTTTTCTGTAGTCCCATGCTGTCTATGATTCAGAGAGGTTTTCACTTCTTGTTGTATTGAAAGGACAGAAACATTTAGAGTTTTTAAGAAGGAGAAATGCTCCCCCCACCCCCTTCTAGCTTTGAGGGCTGTTTGAAATAACCTCGTCTTCAGCTCTGGAAGCTGATACAGACCAAATTCCGTGTGCTGAGACCTCAGAACTTGTTGCCCTTCCCCTCTGGTGGGCAGCTAGTAGGTGGAGCAGGCTTTATTTTGATGGGAAGGTGTTTTGTCTCAGGCATTTATCCTCATGTGCCAATGCAAGACTGCCCTCTCCTGTCAGGAGTTTTGCATGTGCTCAGTCTGTTTTGTGCTCCCACCCCCACCCCCCCAGCTAATGAGCATAATTGTTCCCTCCACTAAACCTGGAGAAGGCAGTAAATAAATGTATTTAATGATCAGAAGGGTTCCTCCCAATTCATATGCATAATGTGTTCTGCTAATTCATGTGATAGCTTCTTTCTGTACCTTATGTGATATTTGGATTAAAGGAAATCTATTTAAAAGCTCTACATGTGAGGCCTGTTAATTGCTTTTTTACTTTCCCTCTCCCTTAGCTATGACTGTCCGGAACGGAGGAAACGTGCTGGTTCCCTGTTACCCCTCTGGAGTAATCTACGACCTGCTGGAGTGCCTGTATCAGTACATCGACTCGGCTGGACTCTCCAACGTCCCTTTTTATTTCATCTCACCCGTTGCCAACAGCTCCCTCGAGTTCTCCCAGATCTTTGCTGAATGGTAGGTGTGAAAGGGCTGCTTCATCAGCCTCGGTTCGGGCACTCAGCCGTGGAGAACAGATACACGTGGGTTGTCTCTGCTTGATGTATCCTAATATGTACTTGATTGATTAGAATTGTGAACACGTTTCTTGAGTCACAAGGGTGTGTGTGCGTGTGTAAGTACATGTTTTATAATTAGGGACGTGTTGCTTCCTATAGAACATACAAACTCAAGTAATCCATGCTTTTTGGTACTCACCTGGATTATTAAATTGTGTACCTGACTGGAGTGAATGTAGGCTGTTCCTGTGTGCACACCTTCTCCAGTGCCCCCAAAACTATCCCGTGTGTCCCTCTGTAAACAATTTTGCTCATCCAGTAATTTATTTTTGGAAAAAAAAAAAAAAAACACAACAAAAACTGTGTCAAAAAAAAGGCCAACAGTATCCTGGGGTGCATTAGACAGAGCATCACCAGCAGGTCAGGGAAGGGGTTGTTCAGCTTGGAGAAGAGAAGGCTCCAGGGAAACCTTATAATGGCCTTCCAGTCCCTAAAGGGTGCCTACAGGAGAGATGGGGAGTGACTCTTGATCAGCAAGTGGAGCCATAGGACGAGGGGGAAGGGGTTTAAACTGAAACAGGGGAGATTTAGATTAGGTATCAGGAAGAAATTCTTTCCTGTGAGGGTGGTGAGACCTTGGAACAGGTTGCCCAGAGAAGCTGTGGCTGCCCCATCCCTGGAGGGGTTCAAGGCCACGTTGGACAGGGCTTTGAGCAACCTGGTGTGGTGGGAGGTGTCCCTGCCCAGGGCTGGATGGGACTGGATGACCTTTAAGGTCTGTTCCAACCTGAACCATTCTATGACTGTATCTCAAGAGATCCCTTCAAACTTCAAGCATTCTGTGATTCTGAGCCACAGCAAGGAGAAACCAACCACTCGTAACTGGTCCTAATTTTTTAAAAATGGAGTGGTGCTCTATATTATTAGAGTAAGTAATCTTTTCCATCCTTTCTTCTAGATTTTTTAAGTCTGGAGTTCAGGAAAGAAAAGAGAGGTCCCGGAAATCTTGAGTAAATTGATCCCTCAGGAGAATTGTAGAGAGGAATGAGATCTGGTGAATTGTAATCACCTTCCTTTGAGCAAAAGTAGGAAAAGCAAACCTTGGTGTCCTGGCCAAACCTCAGTGTGCTCACCAGGGTGTGTTGACTCATATAGTTTATAGTTAAACAATTGTTTGGTTTGTACCTACATGGGGATTTCATTTCAGTAGCAGCTGAAGTGGCGGCTGCATAGTTCTTGCTGTCGTGATCCTTTGGGTTAGATCCTGTCAAAGCAGCAGGAACATCACATGTGCCAGTTGGGTCATTTTGTTTGCTGTGTCTTGCTGGCACAATTCAAGCACCCGGGTGCTCAGCCACCATGTTTTTGGATTCTACTTTGCTGTAGTGGCTTATATTCCAAAGTCAAACCCAACATTAGCTAATCTGCAGACACTTACATGTGAGGTAAATGTTTTACTTGGGTAGAAATGGAGGTGGAGATTGAACATCGAGGTTTGGGCTCAGAACTGGGGGTGAAAATCAGGGATTCCAGCCTTCCAGTTCTACTCTTTAGTCAGCTATAAGAAATGTCCTGCTCTTAGCATCTCTTAGACTTTATCATATTTAGTGTGGCCCAGGCTTATTGCTTTATAATGAAGTGAAGAAAGTGCGAGACAGGTAATGCTTCCCAGAAAAAGCCACCAGGACAGCGTCACTACAGATAATCAGAACGTCACACAGGCCTCTGACAAATACCTTTTTTAAATCGCTGTAAGAGGATGAATCAGGAGTCTGGCTAGAGCTAATCAACAACTTTCAATATTTATGTTTTAAAAATAAATTATTAATGTCAAATAGCAAGTAACAGCAAGCATTATGCCATGTTGAGAGGCAGTTTACCAACATCGTAGCTGCAACAATAAAATGCGAAAGGGAATTAGATTATAATGACCAAAAGGACCAAGTCATTGCTGAGAAGTGGGATGAGTCAATTGGAGTTTTTCTGTTGAGAGGTGATTTGGCTTTGCAAAACCTGCTGAGAGGGCTGGGCCCTGAAATGACGTGGGTGTTGAGTTACAGATTTCTCTTCAATAGCCAGGGCACTGTGTTAGGTAGCACATGCAGAATTCCTGCAGCTCTCCCGCATCTTCTCTAAGTGATCTCACTACGGCCGAGTTGTCCTGTCCTGTAGGGCTTGGTCCTGGAAGCATAAAGACTGGGAGTAACAAAACAAATGGGTGGTTTTGCACCTGAGGCCACAGAGAGGAGATGGCTTTCCCCGGGAAAAAAAAAGTGTAACACTAGATGGCAGCAGATACTGCAGGATGTTCCGCAGCTCTCTAACCCAGCTATTTTCCTTTTCTTTTAAAGGTTGTGTCATAACAAACAAACAAAGGTGTATCTTCCAGAACCTCCTTTTCCCCACGCTGAGGTGAGTAAGCCGTGGCCTTGCTGTTTGCTCAGATCACAGAGTGAGTGGGTTTCTGGAACGCAGTCCTGGGTGGCTGTTGTTTTTCTGATGAAGGCTCCTACAGCTGTTTGATACTTTTGTGTCATTATTCATACAAAGTGGGGTTTTTCCCCTTTGCTTTCCGTGATTAATTTGGGAGCTTGGGGGTGGAACGAATGATGGTGTTCCCTCAACTCAAAAATTATATTTATTCTGGCTTCTAACTTACACACGCTCTGCCTGGTTTGCTCCTTCTCCACAGAAGGCACTGGCGTGCACACGGATGAATGTTTGCTCTTATCAGACTGCAATCCCCAATATTCTCTTTGTCCGAGCGGTTTATTTCAAAGTCTGTAAAACTAAGAGTTTGATATCAGCTTAGTCATCCCAGCTTCTGCCTCCCGAGCTGTAATAGGCACCGTGCTGACTGCCACAGGAGAAGTGGCATCTTGAAAGAGAGGTTTGATATAAAAAAAGGTAAAGGTTGCAGCACTCAGTGCTGTCACCGGCAATTTTGAATGGGATTACTTGAGCTAGCACCTCAGTGAAGCAAAGAGGAATAAGATTCCTGTCTTTGGGGGGGATCTCCCTGCAACATGTCGAGAGGATCAGAATTATTGCAGCAAAACAATAATTTAAGGGGAAGTTTTAGCCAACCAGACATTAAATAAACGTGGTATAACTCATGTCTTCAGAGTTATGTCATGTGCCAAGAAAGGAAATCTCTTACTTTCTCCACTGCAAACAGGTAGATTGCCCCCTGAAGTAAATGAGAGGCAGGCTGGGAAAGGAAGAAATGGGACTGAGAAGGAATTTTGGCTAAAACCCCTCTTTTGAGACAGGGAGGTATTTGGGACATGCAGTCTCAGGAAACTGGCTCCTTTAGTTCCTGTGACCAAAACTGTTCGGTAACTTGCACAGAGTGGGCACTGCAGGTTTAAGAGTCCAGAGATAAAATGCTTTTTCAGGCATTGTTCTTCTCAGATACCTTGTCCCTGGGCTTGCTCTGGAAATCACCATTGCCCATCGTGTCTATCGTCTGTAGGTGCTTTGGAGGCATTGCTGGAAGTAGGATCTGACAAGAAGCCTTCACTCTTTCCAGAAGCTTGAATCATTTCAAGCAGGATCCACAGTGAATTATGTATTATCTGTTACCAAGAATAATGCAGACTGCAGGGCAAGCCACCTTTTCACTTTTTTTTGTAGCCAAAAAATTCATTCACACGGATAAACCAATTCCAAAGCCTGATCTCTGAGTACAAGACCCTGCAGCCGTGCTGCTGGATGTGCTTTCTCATTCCCCCCGCGTTTCTGCTTTCTGGGGTGTCCTTGTTGATCCACGCTGTCTTTGGTTTCACTGACAGCCTACATTCTACCAAAGACATGGGTTCCAAATTTCAGTTCACAATATGTACCGGAACTGGCACGTTTAAGTGAAAGCCCTTCCAAAAAACCAAAAAGCCAAACATGCAGCTGTCAAAGACTGGATTAATTAACCCATCTTATGTGATGGGTCTTTGTGTTTATAGAGTGATAACTGTGTCCTCTAATTTTTAGGACGTTTTATATTCTCCAGAGTCCTGTTGATAATGAGATTTTGCCAAATTATTGTTCAGCTGTTGAGACGTGCCTCTGTGCTTGGTGTGTAGATCAAGGTAATTATCCAGGAAAGGACTCACAGCAGTGGATAACAGATCGGTTGCCTCACGACAAAGTGCAGTTGCACGGAGGGAGTTGTGTGCCTGTTACAGGTACAGGCTTTGCTTGACAAGGCCAAACCATACAGGTCACGACCCACAAAGGTAGGGACATTTTATCATGAGATGCACGAACGGCTTTATCTAGACCCATGGGTGTCCTTGATGGGAAGCCATTCTTAGACTTCTTACATTTTTGCCCGAGGGTTGCCTTAAATATGCTAAATGGCACAATATATTGTGTATGCACATCCTTGTGGCTCCCAAACTATGAAAGGGCTGTAGCCTTTAGGCATTTCAGTGCTGAGCTGCCATCTGAAGCACTGCACATGTCACAGTCACTCTGACACAACTAAGATTGTGCGTTTGGGTGTACGCTTGAGAGCTGCTGGATAAATGCTGGGCAGTGGAGTGCTGGGATGCATTAAAAATGTGACCAGCAGGTGGAGGGAGGTCATTCCTCCCCTCTTCTCCACTCTGGGGAGGCCACATCTGGAGCACTGGGACCAGTTCTGGGCTCCCCAGTTCTAGAAGGAGAGGGAACTGCTGGAGAGGGGACAGCAGAGGAACACAAAGATGGTGAAAGGACTGGAGCATCTCTCTGCTGAGGAAAGGCTGAGAGACCTGGGGCTGTTCAGCTGGAGAAGAGCAGGCTGAGACAGGATCTCATCGATGCTGAGCAATAGCTAAAGGCCAGGTGGCAAGAGGATAGAGCTGGACTCTTCTCAGTGGTGCCCCATGACAGGACAAGGGGCAATGGGCACAAGCTGGAACACAGGAAATTCCATCTCAACATGAGGAAAAACTTCTTTGCTGTGAGAGTGGCAGAGGCTGCCCAGAGAGGGGGTGGAGGCTCCTTCGCTGGAGACGTTCAAACCCACCCAGACACATCCCAGTGCAACATGCTCTGGGTGACCCTGCTTTGGCAGGGGGTTGGAGGAGATGGTCTCCAGAGGTCCCTTCTAACCCTTGCCAGTCTTGTGATTCTGCAACCTGCACTACCCCCACCCCAAGATGGACCAAATGGGTCTCTTCATTGCTAATTCCTGACATGCGTTGGCTGTTTTGCAAAAACAGTTTGTATGGTGGGAGACAGTGGCCCTAGGCATAGAGCAACCCTCTCTCAAAAGCCTGGCTTTAACACCAAACCCCAAAACAAAGCAACACCCAGGCAAAGAAAGACCGAGGCTGCGATTTCATTTGATGCTTTTCCCGCGGTCATAAATCACTGAAGTTTGGCCACGCTTGAGAACACCAGGTCGGAGTGCTCCTTTCTGCTCTGTCCGAGCCATGGCTTGGTTTGCTTTGAAACAAGGAAAGCATGTTGAGATTTAGGAAGGTGACTGATGTGGAAGACACCCGTGTTCACCAAGATGTCCATGTCAGGTGGCCAGCACGTGCATTTGGCTCCTTGTTGCTGTCCTCTGAGGGACTGTCACCCTTTTACTGCTGTAACTCTCAGCTGCCTTGGGCTGCACTCCAGTTTTGGTGATACCTACTGCGAGTGGTGGTTCAATGCTGTCAGACTCTTTCTAAGGCCTGGGAGAGAAGCTGGCTTCCTTTTTCTCCTCTGAAATAGAGTTGGACCAAACAGTGTAAACAGAAGAGGGGCAAAATCCTGCAGCTGACTGTCGTGGTTTCAGCCAAATTTACCAAAACCTGATTTACAGATGTCCCCCCCTCCCCCCTTTGGGTAACAGAGAGAGGAGAGGAAGAAATTAAAGAGATTCAAGAGTTTAGAAAAAACTAAACTACTTTAATGAAAATATAAATAATAATAATATAATAAAAAAGAAATTTTAGGACAAAGGGAAATAGGGAGTATACAGTCTATACAAAACC
>VZRU01009975.1:165489-177233 GCA_013398155.1 Pedionomus torquatus | reverse complement strand
GGGGGGAGGGAAGCGGCGGTCCCCGTTATGGCCGGGGGGGACGCTTGACCGGGGCACGGCGCCTCCCGAGCCGGGAAGGGCTGTTTTGTGCCGCTGCCGTTTGACGGCGGCTGAGAGTTTCCTTTCTCTGTTGTGTCTCTTTCCCTCCCCGCAACTAGGAGCGAGAAGGATGGATGAAGCCGCCGGGGATTTGAAGCAAGCGCTGCCCAACGTGTGTGACAATGTGCAAGTAATACACGTGGAGGTTCACCAGAAAGCAAGCAGGTTTCTCTGAACAGAGCTTTTCCTTGCTGCCACTTGTCCCTGTTGCCTTTCTTCCTTGTGCTGTGCACTTTCTCCATCCTCCGCCATCAGTTTTCATGCGGGTGTCTCACCCCAAGGTTGAACAGACCCATTTCTTGGCTTCTACCCGTGTGTTGTGTGGTCTGGTGTCACGATCAAGTTGGTAGCCGTACCCTGGACTTGCTCCAAGTGACCATTCCCTGTTACAGCAGAGCCTGAAACCATACGCAGCATTCCAGATGTAGCCCCACAAGCAGTCGGTAGATGGAAAGAATCACTATTCCGAAGTTTTGCCCTCTAGAAGGTGTAGATGTGGCATTTTGAGCTCAGAACAACCTAAAGTAAGATTTGTTTACTAGAACAGCCTAAAATAAGATTTGCCTTGTAGCTGGGATACGCCGTGGACTTATTGCCAACTTGTCCACCAGTACCCCAGGTCCTTTTCTGCCAGGCTGCTTTTCCTCCAGCTGGCATCTGATCTGTGCTCTTCTCTGGGCAGCAGATGGAGAAACAGGACTTCACATTTACTTTCTGTTGAACTTCAGGAGGTCCCTCTGAACGGCAGCCCCGCTCTGTAGTATACTGACAGATCTCCCTGCTTTGGTGTTACCCATAAACTTGCTGCAGTTGGTTTCCATCCCGTTGTCCCGGGTGTAAATGAAGGTGTAAAAACAGTGTTGATCCCAATATTGACACCAGCAACCCTCTCCTTTCCCCACCCAACTTACTGGCAGCTCTGCTTAGTTGTTGTATTACTAATTACAACCCTTTGAGCTGCACAGAACAGCTGCCTCGTTGTCCATTTATCCAGTCCTGATCTTACCAGTCTGGCTATCTAGAAATTGTGGAAGAGTGTGTCTGAGGTCGCTAACAGCAAGGTGTAAAATAACCACTGCTACTGCCTTGTCAAACTTGAAAGACAAGGAACTGGGAATTCACAGTGGGAACGCGCCACTGGAATTGCCAAGTTAAGTTAAAGCCTTTCTGAAATCTTAAAATTGTATACCTCTTCCTGTAGTCTTTGCCATTTCTTCTGGAATTCTCCTTGTAACTTATTCCCATCCTGAGATATCAGCTGTCCTTGGGCATGAAAACAGGTTCCAAGCTAAGCGTCCCACAGTCTAGCAGCTTGACTGTGATTTTTATATTTTTTTTTTCCTGTTTTACCTTGTGAAACACAGTCAGACTGCATAACTAATTTTCGTTCTTGAATTCTTCTGGCTGTGTCGTTCCAGGTCTCTGGCTGCAAACAGAGCAAATAGTGTTCTTTGGTTTGTGTCTTTTAAAATACAAATTAAAAACGTGCCTCAAACCTGCTTTTGCAAACTCAATTTGATAGGTTTTTGGTGTTTTGTTTGTTTGGGTTTTTTTTCCTGCAGAATGTTAGAGGGACAGTTGAGTGGGTTTGGGTTGGTTTCTTTTTGTGTGCCTTGGTTTTCTGAGAGTGGTATTTTGGGGGGGGAAGGCTGTGGGTGTGTGTGAGAGGGGAGCTGTTTTCCGTGTAGGTTTTAGTGTATGAAATAAAGCCCTGATAATATTTAATACTTCCTTATAAATATCAATGCCATAAATAATGCTGTTTGTTTGGTTTTTTTTGTTGTTAGTGCGGCCAAGAAAGAAGATATCCGGATGAGTGTCTTAAAGCTGTTGAACAGACATAACATTGTGTTTGGCGATTACAAGTGGACGGAATTTGATGACAGTTTCCTTCACGGCAACGTGGAGTCCGTGTCCATTGTGGATACGGAGCTGAAACTGAAAGACAGACAGGTATTGGCAGTCAGGAACGTGTGGTTGTGTTCACACTATCCTCCTCTGAGGAGGAGTTTCTTTATGTTGAGTAAAAAAGTACCAGAGAGCTGGTGGAGTCTCTGTTTCTGGAGATGTTCAAACCCTGCCTGGACATGTTCCTGTGCAACCTGCTGTAGGAGGACCTGCTTTGGCAGGGGGGTTGGACTAGATGATCTCCAGAGGTTCCTTCTAACCCCATATCATTCTGTGATGCTGTGATAGCCAAAGGACATGAGGAAGACAAGGTCTGTAAGATGATGCAGCATCTCTTATTAAGCCAGTTGTTATAACCAGGAAAAGGTGCAAAAGTTTTTGGGCCTATACCCCTTTCCTATGGTCTGAAACAGAAGTGGTAGGCTTCTGTAAAGCTGAATGCCAGCTGAGAACTGTAGTTCCCTTACGTTCTAATTGAATGAGAATTGAAATCTGAATGAGAAATGCAACGTGTTGAAAGTCTTTTTATATCCATTCTAGCCTATTGACTTGAGCAAAAGCAGTCTTTCTCTTCATATTTTTCATCTGAATGAAGAAGGACCAAGCTCTGAAAACCTGGAAGAAGAGAATGAGGATATCATTGCAGCAAACCACTGGGTGCTGCCAGCAGGTACCCTCATTATATTTCTGGAAGGTCTAGAGCAATTACAATGACAGAAAACCTTGAAAAGGCTAAAAATGTTTATAGGGTTACCTGTTAAAGGCATTATTTGTACATCTTTAACTTAGTCCTTTGCTGATGGAACCAATATATATGGGCTTTCCTCTCTACAGTTTTGGCTAAACTACTATGGGTGATTCCACAGCACGTCATTTATTTTTGCAGTGCTCATGGATGGGTGGAAGTAACTGGTCTTGTGGAGTAAAATGACTAGTCATAATCAGAAGCATGCAAATTTTTAACCCTATAACCTGCATTCCAAATGTTTATTTGGAGATCCCCATGAAACTCATCAGTTTAAGCATTCATTTTCCAGAGGCCACTGCTGGCTTCTAGCCACCAGGACAGTGCTGCTTTTATATCTGGAACAAACTAAAGAGATGTAGAGTCCCCAGTGTTTTTCCAAAAAGAACAATAAAGTTTTGCTCTACGATAGAGCGTGGCCTGCCTGTTACTATCCTGTGCTTGCAGAACTTGATTCTGCACCTGGAAGAAGTACAGGCCTGAGCTTAAGCTCAAAGAGACAGTGATACTAAGATGTTGCTCTTTCCTTGTTGTGAAAAGCCCAGCTATCTGTTAAATTTCTCTTCAGGAAAAATTCAATCTGACACTTTGATGTTATTCCTGTAGTATTTTGGTGTATAACCGTTCCAGCATTTTTGGTTGTGTTTACTGACAGCTAGAAACTAGGTGCTAGAAATGTTTGATTCCCAAATCATAACTTTAATTTTTTATGCAGTGTTCAGCTGCGTGGTTTTTTTTTTTCTTCCTCTACATGTTGATGTTAAAAACTTTAAAAAAAAAAAAGGTGAATAATAAAATTGGCCTTAGGACCCGCTGCCCACCCCAACTCTTCATACATCTTTATCTTGCAGAAACGTAGGTCCATTCCCTACAAAAATGGAAAAGAAGAGTATTTTTTCTTTCATGTTAAGAAATTAAAAAGATTAATACTCTCTTTGCAATCACTGGAAGAAATAAAAGTTGTGAAACCGTTCAATTTGTCTGTTAGAAAGTAGTGTTTGCATTTTGAGAAAAATAATACATATGTTTCTCTCCGTATATTTAATTGTTCTTGTAAATTTATTCTTGATCATTAATTTTAATTGAGAATAATTTGAAAACTGCTGTGCGCTGTAATCATAGATTACAAATTGCTAGATGGATTTATTCTAAACACATATATTGCTTTTGCAGCTGAATTCCATGGCCTTTGGGAAAGTCTTATATATGACACTGAAGTAAAATCACACGTAAGTTGAAAATTAAAAACAATTAAAATTGCTTCAAATAAGATTTGCAATGTAGCCTGTTGGAACTTTGCTGCATCTCATGGAAATCACCGGTTTAAGAAAGAATTCTGATGTCTCCTTATTACACTTCCGTATTTTGAAAGGGAGTATAGACTTAGCCATGCTGCAAAGCTTTATATTCTTGTTCAAATCTCTCTATAATTTTGATAGTTTCATACTCTGATACACACTTACCAAAAGAAGGCAGAGCTGATTTTATTTTTTAATTAATTAATTTTTAATTTTGAGCTTAAACATCATCTCTCAGATGTATATCGATACGTACTACTGGGAAGTCAACTTTGCAGAAACTCTCTTTCCTTATGGTTCACTGAGGCTTATCCTGCAAATTACAAAGAATTTCTTCCTATGCATTGGCTTATTTTACAGAAATCAGAAATGTAAAAGCTGGAATTCTTGTTTTGGTAACAACTTAAAACTTATCAGAAAGTTTTCTCTTTTGCTTTAGATAAATTCATCAGTCTGCACGAAGAAAACAGTTAAGGTTCTGTAGAATTAATGGAGTAGAAATTAATTTTATTAAAATACTGCACCTTGTGTTAAGGCTCATTAGGTGCATGTTTTTCTAGAAGGGGGAAAGAAAATTGGTGGGGGAAAAAAAAAACAACTTCAAAGAGGCTTAGAAAATAACGTACATGTCATTCTTTGAAATCAGTTCTCTATTTCTCCATTGCAAAGGTCCCAAAAGATCTGTTGTGTCTCTGGTATGGGGTTTGGGGGTTTTTTTAATGATAAGGCAGCTTTGGTGGTTTGCTGTTGCTGAAAGATGTGTGTGGCGACCAGCTATACTTGTAGTGCTCAGTAAACTGAGGAAACTGAATGACAAAAAATTGTTCAATTTAACGTGTAATGGGCTAATTTCCAGCCGGTTTCATTTCATTAATTGGTCCATCGTGACCATAGGGAGTACTTCCTTGGGGTCATTTTCTACTTTGACAATTCTGTGTGTTCATCAAAGGTTGCAGTGATAATGGCCAGAGCTTGTAGAACTCTAATACTGTAATCTGAAATTTAGCAATTACCATGTGAGTATAAACCACAAGTGATTCAACTCAGTTGCTCTTGTGACAGCACTCATTAAGATGTTTATCATGCTCATTAAAAAATACATGCTTCTACCTGAAGCTTACTAATGAATAACTAATTCATTATCTTGTTTATAATACTATAGATGGAATATTCTCACTTAAGTCTTTATAACCATCTCAAAACATTCCAGTGATTGTGCTTTTATTACCTTACCTTAAAGTATTATTTACCTTTTTTATTTATAAGGTAAACATCAATTAACATACCAGCATCTATCTAACTTATGGAACTATTTCCTGAATCATCAGTGAAATTACAAGACTGTTTAATTATAATTACTGATGTACTCAGTAAGTGAGTTGATTCCTATTGTCTGTAGGTGTATGTTGGTAGAAGTGATATGTTTGCAACTGTATTTGCTGCTGTGTCTCTAATTTGTGTGTCTTTTTCTCCTCTTAGTTACTTGATTATGTGACGACAACGTTACTATTTTCTGACAAAAATGTGGACAGCAACCTGATATCATGGAACAGAGTTGTTTTGCTGCACGGTAAACATTATCTGTCTTAAAGCAAGTAGATTCCTTGTCCGCCTGTTTATACTTTCTTTCTTGTATTGCACTTTTTTTGTAGTGAAATTAGATGATCTGAAAGCAGCAGAGAAGTATTCTCTCTAGAATACAAAATGTAGGTGAAATGTAATGGCAGAGTCAAATCGATGTTCACACGTACTATGTTTTGCAGGAATTTAAATTCTAAAATTTATGATGCAGTGACAATAATTGTTTTTTTTTAATATTAATTTTTAACTTCTTTTTTTTAACGTAAAGTGCAAAGATAATGCAGATACTGAGGACGTTAGGAGCCACGTATCAATTACAGTTCAATTGTAGTATTAAAACTGTATGTATTAGTTATTGCTTTATAAAAACATTAGAGGAAACTGGGAGGTCAGTGCATTGTGTTATTAACACTGCGTGTTCTGCTGACAAGTACGAAGGCAATACTCTTGCTACTACTATTTCAGCGAAGCCATAATCTTCAGTCAGTCCTAGTTTACTCTAGAAGTTATACCGTGAATGAGATCACTATCAACTGAATCTGTTTTCTTGCAAAATGCACCTTGCTATTGATTAATTACCATTTTGTCATCAAGGCTGGTGTTGAAAAATAGTGGAAATGTTTGTTATGAGCGTTGATAATTCTTAAATTATGACTATCAGTTTAGGAGCTGCAGGGTGTTGTTTTTTGGAAAACTCCTTCAGGTGGTTCACAATATATCTATGATAGATATATTTAATTTTAGTAACGAGCTCACTATTGTAATCACAAAGAAGTTAATACTGGGAAATGCACGACTGGTGTAGTGCAAAATACATTTATGCTATAATGGCAGTACTGGTTTTGAACAGAAGCAGTGTCATCTGGTTGATGTTAATACTTTCTGTAGCACTCACGCATCAACTTCCAAACATTCATGCCCCGTTTAACTCTGCTTGTGCTTCGTTTGGAGAAGGTCTGTGTGGTTCTGCCACGGAGTGTCAAGGCAGCTCTAAAAGGTTTGTCCCAGAGCTTACTTCCTGAGATGCTCTGGGATACCCCAGGGTAGAGATTCCTGGGAAAGCAGACGGCTGATCAGACCGGGCACGATGAGTTTCTGGTTTGCACGTTAGAAGAGTATGTTTCAGGAAGACCCAAGTTAAAGCACAGCACTGATTTTTGAGAATGCTAATAGGTCCTGTGGCTGTTGAGCATTTTAACTTTATGGTGTCTACATACAAACTATTCCACTAACTATACTAATAATGGAACTTGGAATTCATAGAATTTTCAGCTGTAGGACCGTAGTGGAGTAAGCAACCTTCTCAAAATACCCTGGTGTTCTCAATCATTGTCTACAATTTTTATTCTACCATTAGTGCTGTAATGAAATACAGTAGTTAAAAAAGTGTTAATGAGCTGATGTGGATCTGATTTCAAACCAGGCCCTCCTGGAACGGGTAAAACCTCTCTCTGTAAAGCACTGGCTCAGAAGCTGACCATTCGACTGTCACACAGGTGATCATTTTTAGATTATTAATTTTTTTTCCACTTTGGTTTCCTATTGTTAATTGGTCTTTTTCAGTACCCCAAAGATATTTAGTATTTGTTTTCAAGTAACTGGTGCCAAGTGCTAATGTCTGTAATTCTTTTATAGTGCACCCATCTAGCAATAAAACTGAGCTGATAGAGACTGGTTAGGGTGTTTTAACGCTTTTTAAAGGTGTAATTATTTGTGCCCAGGTATGTAAAACAAAATTCCAGTGGTGGTATTTGTTTGTGCTCAGGATTACAGAGTATTAAGCCTGTTGTTTGTATTTTCACATCCAAGAAAGCCTGTTTTTAAAAGGTAGTGATTTTGTAAACAATTTGGTTTTCATTTGGATTGTCTGAATGCCACAGTCTGCAGAGACCAGTCTGTGTATCGGCCAAATAATAAGGGCTAGCCTTGAACTTCATAGCAACTTAATAAATTTATATAAAAAATAAATGTTATATAAAACACCAGATGTGACATAAATAATCTGTAGTTATTGGAGTGATCTGACCCTAGCCCAAGCTGAATTTATGATAAACATAGGCTGTATAAAGCGTGGATAAGATCTTTTGTCCTAAGGCTATTCATGCAGAGCTAAAAAAAAGAAGCTTCATGCTTTTATATGTGTTCTTGCTCTCCTGAACAAAATCTTACACAAACAAAAGAATGGTAACTGTTACTTAAACTATATTTAAGTAAAAATGGGTATTATATTTTAAAAAGTAAGTCATTTAAAGTACAAATTCACAGAATTCCAGGGTCGAGGTGGAGGCAATGAGACTTAGGGAAGTTAATGATGTCGCTGACTTTTTTTTACAGTAGTTTTTACAGTTTATACTTCTTTTTTCCTTGATGTTTTAGGTATAGATATGGACAGTTAATTGAGATAAACAGCCATAGCCTTTTCTCTAAATGGTTTTCTGAGGTATGTATTGATGCAGCTAATTAAGTAGAGTTTGTGTTCTAGAAATTAGTGTTTCTGTTGAGCCTGTTTCATAAAATAACTGTGCACACCAGAGGTTACTCTGAATAATTAATATATTTGGGAACACGTAAATATAGAAAGTTATTATATAATATAATTATATTATGCATATTATATGATATAATGTATATTATATTATATATTAGAAAGTTATTCTGAAAAACAGGTGTTTCCATCTTTAAATACATTAAGGCTTGGAAAGTTGCGAGACAAGGAAATAGTTCAATGTGTGCATACGGTCTCTTACAGAGTGGCAAACTTGTAACCAAGATGTTCCAGAAGATTCAAGAGTTAATTGATGACAAAGATGCTCTTGTGTTCGTACTGATTGACGAGGTATGATTCTAATAGTCTTGATGTATGTAAAACTTAGCAGAAAGTAACTCGATGGGAGGAAGGAACCGTGGTAATGCTTATTCATAAAGAGCAATCAAAGCATGTTTATGCTTCTTTGTAAGTTACACAGCTTTGTGCAGAAGAGTGAATTTTGACTATTGCTGTCTTGAGAGATTTGGGAGGAACAGAGTATGACTTAGCAGGCAAATTCCAACTGAAAACCTTTCTTGGTGGAAATTCCCTCGCTGCTGTGTGCTTACAAATGGGGTCTTATTTTTAAACTTCACAGTAGCCAAGATAAGTATTAATTGTACTATGTTGGAAAGCTCTAAAAAGCATTATTATGCTTCAGTTCATTGTTTAGATTCTCCTCAGGCTTGTATACAACAGCAACTTAATAAGTATGTACTTTATCAGCTTTCTTATATTGGAGTTTCTACGGGGAAGCTCATTCTCAATTCAATGTATTCGTTATTCTGTTGTATGTTCCCCCAGCCCAAAATGTTATTTAAAATGAGAAACAGCCTCAGTTCTGCTGTCTAAGCCAGAATTTCACCCGTTACGCTTTGCCTCCTTGACACACCTTTCCCTCTCCCAGTAAATTCCTGCTTGACAAAAGATTTTGAAGATGAAGCTTTAGATGCCAGACACACGGATCTGAAGGTGCATTGTCTGGGTTATTTACTTGCTGCCAGCACTCCATGCAATATCTTACGGGATTTTTTTGTGTGTGTGTGTGTTCACTGATATTTTTTTTGTTGTTTTCACGCTTGGCTGGTTGGTTTGGGTTTTTTTTGTAGGTAGAAAGCCTCACGGCAGCCCGCAGTGCCTTCAAGGCAGGCACAGAGCCTTCGGATGCTATTCGTGTGGTGAACGCTGTACTGACACAAATAGATCAGATTAAAAGGTAAACTCCTGTTATTGCAAGGGCAAAAGGTGATAGACAATTTCAGGATTCCTGCCAAATCTTAATTCCTAGTAAACCAAATGGGTTAGTGAACTATCCTGTGTTAGTGCTGCTTATCCTGAGAAGAAACAGGAGTAATTCAGCGGAGTGTTGTGTGTAACTGAGTGAAAAATCAAGTATACGGATGGTATACTTCCTTTAAAACAGTTGGTCACGGTATCTGCTTTGCAGGGACCAAGAGTAAGACCAATGAAGAACTCATTCATTATTTACAGCTTCTGGATGTCAATCTGAAGTAAAGCAGACTCGCACAACACGCGGCTTAGAAGCGACGGTTAACGATGCTTGGTCTGCTGGATTGAGTGCAGGCTACTATCTCTTGGTTTATTCCTGCCACTTCCCTCCCCTTTTTGGGCAATACTTGGCTCTGTTCACATTAAAAAAAGGCGCCCTGTCTTGCAGCTAATTAATGCCAAGTGGCTTATACATAAAAGTTCACAGGCTTCGTCTCAAAATACCCTGGTTGAGAATGTTCTTTCAGTATTTCTTAGAGCAAGGAGATGTTACCTCTCTTTTAAGCTCACCCTGATGTCCTCTGCAGCTAGAACGTGACACGTTCCCAGTGAAACCATATACTTTCTACTGAACTGAAGTGGAAAACACGTAGATTAAAGGTTCAAATTTACAAGTTGTCTTTTCATAACCTTGTTTGTTTGTTTGTGGCAGAAAGTATGCCAGTAGGCTCTAGATAGTTAATGTATTATCACTTCTAAAATAGGGTTGGAGAAACTGCAGACACTTGTGAAACAGCTGAAAGAGACTATGCACTGAAATAGATGAGTGATATGGCCAGGAGCTTTCAACTTTTTAATATAATTAAAGTGACAAGAGTGATGTGTCTGCTTATTGCAAGAAATGGCTTAAGTCATAAGAAGGAAGGGATCGATTTGCCAGTTGCAAAAGGAGAGAATTCTGGTACGTGTGACCTAAAAGTCTGCTTTTTATCTTGAAGGTATCCCAATGTAGTTATCCTGACTACTTCAAATATTACGGAGAAAATCGACATGGCCTTTGTAGACAGGGCTGACATAAAGCAGTACATTGGACCTCCATCCACTGCAGCAATATTTAGAATATATCTTTCTTGCTTGGAAGAACTGATGAAGGTAATATTTTTGAAAGCAAGACTGTAAAACGTTGTATTTTAATAAATTTGACATTTTAATCATACTTATTAAAAATACACTGTTCCTATTCCTTCTCTGTATTTCCACTCTTACTGTGGAGTTTAATTTGGAATGTCTTTGAGTTTTTCCACACAACAGTGTATAACTCTTCTTTCTAGTGTCAAATAATATATCCTCGACAGCAGCTCCTGACACTCAGAGAACTAGAGATGATAGGCTTCGTAGAAAATAATGTGTCACGGTTAAGCCTTGTTCTGAAAGAAATTTCAAGGTAAGATTCTGAAATTCTATATTTTTATTTATATGTGTGTGTGTATATATATATTTAATGACTTGTGAATTGATTAAATCGAATTTCCTAACAGCTGGAGTTCTGATACGTCTCGATTGCTTCTTTTCTTTTCTTTTACAAATGTTTCCTCGGCCGCCAGGGTTAGTGCAAAACCTTTCAGGGGACAAAAAGTGGAAGGGATGAGGATTTAGCCAGCATTTCTTAGGCTTAGATCTGGCTTGGCTTAGTCGTGCTGGTTTCTGCTCGGCCCTTGGAAGTCCTTGCTGGCTGGATGAATGAAATGCCTTTAGGTTTCAAGGGATATTGCAAACTGTAATGCAGTTTAGTGGAAATAGCATAGGCCTTAGTTCCTGCTAAGAAAGTGCCTTGGGATTGACTTAAGTCAGTTTTAGCATCGAAATGTAAGTGGACTGAAGAAAAGGGGTGAAATGTAAATGCAGAGTGTTAGGTTTTGCTGAGTCTGCCGGTAGAGCAAATACTCTTTCATGACAGCATGGCAGTTCTTGAAACAATAAAAACAATGCTCACAATATCAAGCAATATTTTTTTTCCCGAAGTGTTGGTCCCTGTGGAACAAAATAAAATAACATTCATAAAGTCAGGAAAGTGTATTTTCTGTATGAAATCTTAACCAGTGAGGAGTGGAGTAAAAACACGTAAGCTTGTCCAGGTACAGAGTTTTGGGTTCCACACACACAGAATGGTGCTTGGAGGGGATGGAAACACATACCAAGTAAACGAGGTAAAGGAAGCTGCATGTAAAGGGTGGGAAAGAGGACATGAGCAGTAGCCTTGAGGTCCAGCCTTCAAAACAAATTTTTCAAGTCCTTCCAAGTGTGGATGGCAGGTTATGTCTGTGCTATACCCTTTCAGTGTAGACATTGCCCGTGA
>VZRU01009975.1:139059-154356 GCA_013398155.1 Pedionomus torquatus | reverse complement strand
GTTAAGAAAAAAAAAAAAAAAAAAAAAAAAAAAAAACAACCCACCACCTCACGGACTTAAACTTTGGATAATTATAATAATTATCTTTTCTGAATAAAAACATTTGGAAACTTGACAGGAGCAGCAGCCTGAAAGCAGGGCTGGAATCTTAGGGGGAATAATAATATTACTTTGAGAATTTGTGTGGGAGGTTTAACATTTGTTCTGCTTTCCACTTTTCTCTTAGGAATATAAAACAAATATTGGGATGGTGCCATGGGAACTAGAATAGCATTTGTGTTTCTGGAAGCCGTCTTTTCTGCATGAACCCCCTGTTAATTATTGTTCTGACACTGAATTCTTAGTTGTAGATCACATAGTAAATGCAATGCAGAGCAACACTTCTGAAACGAACACTAATTTCTGTCAAGTTTTCATATAGGTAAATCACAGGGAATCCTCATGGTTGGAAAGGATCAAGTCCAACCATACACACACAAAACGACCCCTACAACCTCAGCCACTAGAGCATGCCCTCAAACATCTACACGTTTCTTAAAGACCTCCAGGGATGGTCACTCCACCACCTCCCTGGGCAGGCTGGTCCAGTGCCTGACCACTCCTTCAGTCAAATCATTCTTCCTAATATCTATCTAAACTTCCTCTGCTGCGACTTCAGACCATTTCCTCTGGTCCTGTCGTTGGCCTCTTCTCCCAAGGGAAGAACACCCACATCTCTACAACCTCCTTTCANGGTCCTTTTCTGCCAGGCAGCTCCAGCCACTCTTCCCCAAGTCTGTAGAGTTACTTGGGATTGTTGTGACCAAAACACAGGACCCGGCACTTGACCTTATTGAACCTCATACAATTGACCTCAGCCCATCCATCCAACCTGTCCAGGTCCCTCTGTAGAGCCTCCCTACATGCAAGCAGATCAACACTCGCACCCATCACCGAACCTTTAGGGAGCATAATCTACCTCAAAGTGGAATAAAAGATTAGTATCAGCAGATGGTTCCTTTGAGAAGGAAACCAAGAGCAAGGTGCACTTATTCTGAAGTTTTTATACCAGAAACCTGGATTTCTTAATCCACATGAGGAGCTACTCCTTTTGAAGAAATTAATTATGAGCAGATTTCTAGCCCCTAAAGCAGCGAGTAAGCAGAAGCAGAATTAGTAAACTTATCTCAGAAGCATTAACTTTCTTCAAACAAAGCATTAGCAGAAGCGAGAAGACAGGAACAACAATCTTTGACTTTGCATGTGGGGGGAAAAAACCCCACATGCAAAATAACTAAAAGAAAACCCCAAACCACCGAAACCCCCCAGTCTTTTTCTGAGGAGTACTCTAGATTGTAGCTAACTTTGGCAAGTCTCCCAACCCAGGAGGGTTCCTGCTGTCCCAACCTGCCAGATGCAAACCTGCTGCAGCTCCGTGTTCCCAAATCCAGCCGGTAGCGTCCAGGCTTGAGCGTGTGGGCCCGACGGGGCTATGAACACAGCTGACCCCACAGATCGTGACAGGTGGAAACAGCATCTGGTTTGAAGTTTGTCAGCATTCCCACACGCAATCAAGCATATTCACAGAGAAAATGGCAAGGAACGGGATTTAGTAAGTCCAGAGAGAGGCCTGTGATGGCTCAGCCAGACAAATGTACCGAGCAGCCAGCTGTTCGCACACAACTGGCCTCTTATCCAGTTTTCCCTCTATTTTGCCACACTTCTTCTTCCCTGATCCATCTTGGCCCCTGCTTTTCCTTACCTTTGATCCTTCCCTTTAAACATAATATAATACGTACTCACATGACCCAAAATTCTCTTCCCCCTGCAGACAATAACCCCTATACCCTAGCCCTACCTACCCTTTTAGGTCATAATCTCCACAAGGCACTCGAGGGAAGAGTTTCTTTCCTCCACCTTAGTGGGTTCCCCTCAAGGGTGAAGGTACATGGGCGATGTATTTGTCCTAACTCCAACCTGCAGGGACAAGAGAACTGTGTCTTTAGCTACTTCTGCCTCACTCCAGGGGCATCAGCACCCATCTAGCCAGGGTTCAGAAATATCTGCTGGTGTGGAGGTATCGCTGGTCTTGCCTTAGAGAAGGGCAAGAAAACAGGCAGTAGGTAGGCAGAACCACAGCCACGCTCTTCGTTGAAGCCTCTCACGTGGCAGAGTTTGGGAAAGCAGAAGTGCTCCCGATTTTTAGTGAGCTTTCCTCCTCAGGAAACACACAGCCCGTTCTTCGCTGCAATCACACCAACAAATCACCCGGTCCCTGGATACAACAACCGGTTTCCACATCTGAGACTAAGAAGGTTGTGCGTAAACTTGTGCAGTCCCAGAAATCAAAAATAAGGCACATTTGCGCTCGCATACGAGGCCCAGGGAGAGCCAGCAGAGAGCAAGGGAAGAGCCAGGAGCAAAGGATCAGGCAGGTAGTCAGAATTCTACCAGGAAAGCTTATCCCCTCATTTTTCAGAGGAGCCGTACCCATCTCAGACCAGCCGTGCCGAGAAGCAGCGCGTCCTCCCGTGTTACCCCTGTACGGAACACGGACCTTCACGCTACGTTACTCTAGCAATTTTCAGTTTATCAGCTCTTGGGGAAATGAGAACACAGTTCTTCCTTGTGGGACAAACACTGCCTGCTAGCTCATGGAGGAGCCCATGGACCTCAGTTTCACTTTGGTAACAGTTCCAGCCCAGACCACTTTGCAATCGAACAAGCTTCATGATGTCCCTGGGCCCTGACAGCAGCAGGATTACTCTGGGAATCGGGAGGGTAACCACGGCACAGGCACTTGTGACCAACAAGGGTGCAGTCCCACAGGCTTTGAACAGAGGTGGGCTGCATGGGGTGCTGCAAACGGGATCTACTGGAGGCCCCCCATCAGATCCAGGGTCCACCCACGAACAGCAGAGGATGGGGCCAGAAGCAGGACTGGGGACAAGGGTACAACACGCATCCAAAGGACTCACCCAAGAGATGAGGTACACACAGAATAGATCCAAAGCTGACCCAGAAACCAGGACTTCAAGCAGGTACACCTACAGCACAGTTTCAGCAGACAGTAACATCCCAAGCCTTGATGGTGCTCCTGGGCAGATGGAGTGGGTGGAGGCCCCAGGTGAGGCTGGTCAGGGCCATTAAGGTGGCCCTGCTGACTCAGACACCTGGCTGTTGGCAAGTGCCCCTTAAAGCTTAATGGGCTAATACCACCTCAAATGTATTTCATAGTGTTGTTTCTGCATTTTGAAGCAAAAGAGAACTTGGATGAGCACAGGATCGCCTGCAAGCCTGCCCTGCAGCTGTTGCAATAGTTTAAATGCTTGGACTCTTGTCTAATATAAAACCATATGCTTGGCTGGATTTGGGAACCTTCTGAAGGCGATTAGTCGGATTCACAAACGGGAGATGACCCAGGTTTCACTTCTCTGAAGGTGCCCATGGGATTCATTCTGTGTAAGGGATAATTGTTCAGCCTGTAAATACAATTTTTTTCTTCCCTTTATTGGCTTTGTTCTTCTTCTACCATTTCTATTAGCGCTGCTTTTCTGTTGGCCTTCAATGCTTGTAGCAGCACACTATGGAGTGGGTACGGATACTCTGTTCCTTTTCCTCTTTTTAATCATCCACATCCTCTACCTGGGAGGCTGGAGTGCTCAGCAAGCGTTTACTGAAGTGATTAACTAAGGTGCATTTTACAATATTGGATTAATTACTTTTTTTTGAGTTACTGAAATACAACACGGATATTTATCATGGATATTTGCATAGGGCTTATTATGTATTTTTTTTTTTCCCCAGCTTTGTTCAACTTAACACTAAGGATTTTTGCAAAAAGAAAATCAGAAAATGTGACTGATGTGCTTGAGCCAGATAATTTCCAGTCTTTGAACAGTCTATTCCTGGCCTTGCTGCTGACTCTTAAATAGCTTTGAGCAACTTATTTAAGCTTTATCTGAAGTGTATTGAGGCAGCAGTTGTGGGTGCCCTTTGAGATCAACCTTTGGATCTCTGCAGAGCCCGTGCTTTCAAACGCTTCTGGGGGACTATAAAAGCAGCTCTGGGGGACAGGGATGCAACAACAGAGAGGAAATCTTGGCCTGGCCATTATAGTAGCTACATCAGGCTTGTCAGAAGACTCAAATCCGCCTAGCAACCAGTGATGTTTCTATGATTCTGTGTCACGGTCAGGATGACACTAATTAATCACGGCGTGATTTCTCAGCCAGTGTCCTATTCACACACCTGCCTGACGGTACTGTGTTCCTCGGGAGTTTCTATTTGTGCATACAGTTGAAGCTTGTTTGGAAGTGCCCCCTGTACCCTGCTTCCAACAAGTGTACCAGAATTATGAATGCACGGGTACACGAGGAGAAAAAAAAACAGTGTTGTCCTCAGGTGGAGCTGTCTTTACGTCATATTCCCAGACTATCAAGCTAGTACTTCTACATCTCAGGTTTAACTTTCCTAGATCAACACTTTACAGAGGGGAGAAGTCTGGTACAAGCTATGTCGAAAATGTCCCATCCTTGAGCTTTCCATTTTCTAGCCTGGTCTGTCTGCTGATGTCAGGAACACAATCTTGGTCATTGTGCTCCGTGCCCATGGGCCTTGTCCACCCATATCCATCCCTCCTACCCACGCATCCGCCCAGCTTCTCCTTCCATCTGCCAGTGAATGTTACAATCCAGCTTACACACATCCCAGTCTGTTTTCTGTGTTAATCTCATTCCAAACATGCCAATTATACTGCCCAGAAAAGGTCAGTCTCTTTCTGGTTGTGGGATGGACTTTACAAGGACAGTGGCTTAATTCAAATGGGCATCTTCTGAAGAACGTGTAAAAGGCAGGCTTGGTACTGGTCTCCTGCTGAGAGATTCTTCTGCTCATACCTCAGGACTACATGTTAGCAGTATAAAAAGGCCCTTACAGTCCTCCTCCCCACCAAAAGCCCTTGTGGAATCATAGACTCTTCCAAGAATTTATACTGGAATAGGATCCTGGATGTCATTTAGTCCAGCCCCTTGCTCAAAGGACAACCAGATTATCGAGTTCCAACCCCCCTGCCATGGGCAGGGACACCTCCCACCACACCAGGTTGCCCAAAGCCCCATCCAGCCTGGCCTCGAACACCTCCAGGAATGCGGCATCCACAGCTTCTCTGGGCAACCTGTTCCAGTGCCTCACCACCCTCACAGCAAAGAATTTCTTCCTAATATCCAATCTAAATCCTGAAAATACATCAGGCCACTGAGAAGTGACAGAAGACCCGGACGCTCTACCAGAACTTCAGCTATAGGGTGTTGCTTCTGTAGATCTACAGGAAGAGCTAATACATAAGAATCATCTTTCTTTTAGCTCAAATGCCTGTGATTTTATCACTGTGTTTCTTGACTGAAAGACTCTGATTCATGGGCCTGGATTTTTCTGGTCACAAACCCCTGTATGAACAAATCACAGAATGGTAGGGGTTAGAAGGAGTTGTCAGCCAGTCCTCCCAGTTCTGTGACACCACAGAAGCTGCTGAGGGTACAACTCTGTCCCCTCATCCAGGGTGTTGATGAATATGTTGAACAAGACCGGACCCGGTACTGACCTGAGGAACAACACTAGCTACAGGCCTCCAGGTGGGCTCTGTGCTAGATCACAACACTCTGAGCTCTGCCACTCTGCCAGTTCTCAATCCACCTCGCTGTCCACTCATCTAACCCACACTTCCTAAGCTTATCCTTCCTAAGGATGTTATAGGAGACAGTGTCAAAAACCTTGATGAAGTTGAGGCAGACAACATCCGCTGTTCTCCCCTCATCCACTCAGCCAGCGATGCCATCAAAGTAAGCTATCAGATTGGTCAAGCACAATTCCCCCTTGGTGAATCCATACTGACCACTCCTGATAACTTCCTTTTCCTCTACATGCTCAGAGACAACATCCAGGATGAGCTGTTTCATCACCTCTCCAGGGACAGAAGTGAGGCTGACTGGCCTCTAGTTTCCTGGGTCCTCCTCCTTGCTATTTGTGAAGACTGGCATGACATTAGGTTTCCTTCAGTCCTCAGGCACCTCTCCTGTTCTCCGTGAGCTTTCAATGATGTTAGAGAGCAGCTTTTCGATAATATCTGCCAGCTCCCTCAGCACTTGTGGGTGCATCCTATCAGAGTCCATGGATTTGTACATGTCAAGTTTGCCTAAACGATCTCTAACCCTACCCTCCTCAATCAAGGGAGAGTCTTCCTTTCTCCGGGCTCTCTCTCTTGCTTCCAGGGTCTGGGGCTCCTGAGGGCTGGCCTTTGCAGTAAAGGCTGAAGCAAAGGCAGCATTTGGTAGCTTTGCCTTCTCTGCATCCTCTGTAACCAGGGCACCCACCTCAATCAGCAGTAGGCCCACACTGTCCCTTGCCTTACTTTTACTACTGATATACTTGAAGAAACCCTTCTTATTGTCCTTAATGTGCCTTGCTAGGTTTAATTCCAAGTGGGTCTTAGCCTTTCTCATTATGTCTTTGCATACTTTGACACCGTCCCTATACTCCTCCCAACTGGCCAGTCCCTTTTTCCACATTTTGTAAACCTCCTTCTTCCATCTGAGTTTTTTCCAGAAGCTCCTTGTTCATCCATGCAGGTTTCCTGCCTCCTTTGCCTGATTTCTTACTCCTAGGGATTAATCTTTAATGAATATGAAGTATACACAGGTGTGAGTGTGTATGTCCATTTATTTCATATGATCAGCTTATCTTAATTATTATCTTAAATATAATATCATATAATATCACGGAATCAGGGAATTGTGGGGGTTGGAAGGGAGCTCTAGAGATCATCCAGTCCAACTCCCCTGCTAAAGCAGGATTGCCCTGAGCACATCCCTCAGGACTGCATCCAGGCAGGGCTTGAAGGTCTCCAGAGAAGGGGAGTCCACACCCTCCCTGGGCAGCCTCTGCCAGGGCTTATTGTAATAAATTATGCATTATATTGCACATAGGTACGTTGACTGCATGTTAATTTCTAGACGGGTAACACTTTGTAATGAGCAAGAAGATAAAACTGTTCTACCCTGTGCGCTGTGGCCATATTTAGTACGGCTGCACATGCGGTGTTTATGCAAAGGAGCCAGTACTTACATCTGCATTATGGTAAATAAATTCCCATATTCTTAATATTCATGTCAAGGAAATATAAGGCATTAGCTCTAGTGAAAGAAACCTTCTGTTTATCTGCAGGCAGGCAGCCCTCACACACTGCTTTGCTCCTGGGCCTCAGTGTGGGCCTGGGGAGAACCGCCTTTAATAGGAGGAGCACATCCATCTGCTGGTTTCTTAGAGGTGTCTCCTCTTTTCTGTCACAGACTGTCATCTGCGATAGTGAGCTGGGAAGGTCTGAGAGGCCAAAATTAACCTCTGTCACTGTCTGAAACCACGACAGTCACAATCAGCAAAGCACAATCCTTGGGAACAACTTGTAATTCGGACTGAAAGAAAGTGGGATTTGTACCAAGTTTAAAAGATAAAAAGAGCTGAAGACAACTGACAACGTTCTGAAGGGGAGTGTTCCATACCTTTTTAAGAAGAAGGCCTGTTTTCTGGGAAGGTGAAGTTTGACCTTTAGAAAACTTCCTCGGGCTTCCCACATCTTCCATCCTCTGTGCAGACAGACACATCGCCGAGACAGATACCGCCTCTGGTCAGGCAAAGGTTGTTGTTAGCATTAAATACAGAACTATTTCAGCTAAATAGTTTTAATTGAAAATCAATCACTTTGTCATATCATCACTTTGCAAAAATGCCTTTTTTTAAAAAAAAAGGACTTTTTTTACCTGAACCTTTTCAGTTCCAGCACTGTTCTGGTCAAGATGTAGCTGAAAAACGTGAAAGAACCGCCAGTGTCACAGGCTGGGATGACTGAGGTTCAAGTCCATGATTCCTGGGCCTTCTCTAGACACCGACGTATCCAGGTGTAAACCCACCTGTGGCAGTGGATTAGAAAAGGAGAAAAGGCTGAGACCTCACAATTTCTTTCCTCTGGCAGTCGTGGTGCTGCTGTTGAGGGAAGGGTTGTGTTGTGTGATGAAGGAGCTGCACTACTACCGAGAGAGGAAAGAAGCAGCTACCAGAAGTAGCAACTGTTGAACAACTCCTACCCCTCTACTATCAGGAAAACGGACACTCCAAGCCCTCCAGAACTGGTTCTCCATTTTAGCTACACCCTTGCATTCCTCACAGTCTTTCTTACAGCAAGCTTAACTTTCCTGTGTGCCTTCGTCCTTCAGGTGGTAGCAAAATCAATTTTAGCTTCAATTACTTGACTTTAATTTCAATTAACTTCCAGTATCTGAAGGGAGCTACAGGAGAGCAGGAGACGGACTCTTTGTCACGAAGTGTAGTGATAGGACAAGGGGTAATGGTTTTAAACTAGAAGAGGGGAGATTTAGATTGGATATTAGGAAGAAATTCTTTGCTGTGAGGGTGGTGAAGCACTGGAGCAGGGAAGCTGTGGCTGCCCCATCCCTGGAGGTGTTGAAGGCCAGGCTGGATGGGGCTTTGAGCAACCTGGTCTGGTGGGAGGTGTCCCTGCCCATGGCAGGGGGGTTGGAACTGGATGATCTTTGAGGTCCCTTCCAACTCTAACCATTCTATGACTCTATGATTCTAAGATGGAGTACTACCTTGGATCAGTCTGCTGAAGTTTGAATACATTTTGTGTTGTTTACTTCATTTTGTCTCACATGTGGGGAAAGACATTTAAGGCATGATGGGCTTCTCGTGGTGTCCAAAACCGATCAAAAAAAAAAAAGAAGCAAGTGGTCTTTCCCTCCTCCTGCTGCTGCTTCTGGCTACACATTCGTGCAAATTCCTCCTTCTGAGCCCAGCTCTCAATTTTCGTGCAGTAAGCCAAATGTTCTTACATGGTAGAAAATCAGTGCAGCAGAAATGGACAGAGTAACTCTTTGTTTAGTGAGCTTACAAATGCAAGATGGATGTGAGAGTGGATGAAAGAGCACGGACAGAATCACACTGCTGGAAAAGCTCATTTCTAGGCTTCAGCTCCACAGAAAATTGAAGCCAAACTAAGTACTGGATGTCATGGTCTTGCTCATTTGCTGCCCCTGGCTGTGAATTCCCATCCTTACCTGACTGTTGTTACTCAAGTCTTTAGTTACCTAAGTCTTTGGGAAACTCCTTTTTGTTGTTGTTGTTGTTGGATCAGGCTTTCCCCTGATCCCAAATCTCAGCGGGGCTTTCAGTGGTGGTGGACAGCAAATGTTTTGGGGCAATGGGGTGAAGCAATGGGATTCATTAATTTCCAGGATACTGGCGTTGCCTTCAGGATGTGTGCTTATTAAACTGCACGAATATTTTCGCTATTATTTTCCTTAATCAAAAATAAAAGGTGTGCTGAAACCACACAACCATTTTCTTGTGAGTGAAAAGCACGTGAATCCCCTGCAAGTGATTCCTCCGCCAGCACAGGATTTATTTCCTGCAGAAGGCTTTGTAAAGTTAATTTAGCATCTCCTTTTATTTTGATGAAACTATAAGTTTATCAGAATCCCGAATGCCTACTTCTGAGATACAATCCAGGTGTTTTAGACACATCTGTGTGCTACACTTGGTTAACAGCCAAAAAAACCATTAGGACTCACCGGAGCCATACTCTTCCCGAGAGCCATTCTGTGCACAAGACATAGAAGAAAACACTAGGGCTACCTGTAACTCTCACTGTTGAGGCTTAGTCTGCAACAGTCCTACTCCTGACAGCACTCTTTTGGGGTGCTCCCACATTGCCCAGCAGAGATTACTCTGTGGCAACTGTATGTGGAGATCTTAATTTCTGTTAGAAAATGTTTCCTCACTATTTTTAGACAAAGCATAACCATTTTGGTTGTTTGAAGCAAATCTTTCAATAACAAAGAGGTGGGAGGGACAGGCACCAAGTATCAGACTGTGAAACACACAATGCAAAGGGGTTGGGTTTTTTTTGGTAGAGTTAAAACTGCTACAAATGGCCTGTCTTGTAAATGTGTTTTGGGGAATACTCTTCTACTGACAGGATATCCATTGAAGAGTTCCACTGCTTTGGCTGATACATTAAGTGTCAGATACAAATGTAAAAAACAAACATTCATCCAAATTTAGTATTCTGGAGAGAATAGTGAAAATTCCCTGGGTAAGAGTGAATGTAGATTTGATTCCAAAAATTAATTACTTGTACATTTCCTATGTCATGATTAAAACGAGTAATTTGTTTGCAGGTTCACTATTTGGAATGTGACATGGAATTTTGAGTAGAGCAGATTGAAGTTTTTATTTGATATATGATACAATTTTCCAAGTTTTCCCTGTCACCCTTAGCTTTCCAGCAAGTGCTCTCAGATACGGTCAGTTTTCAAGATCTGAAATGTTACCTACAAGGATGGCTTTCTAGATGCTGTGGCACAACAGCTCCACAAAATGTAAGGAATTGCTGGGGAATCTGAACTCTTCATAACTACAGAGGAAAAGAAAAAGAAAAAGTAAGTACTGACAGTAATTTCTATATCCCGGAGAGCATCATGCATCCCTCTTAGGTCCTATTAGTATTGAAGACCAAAGAATGTAGGAACGTATAAATATTAGGATGATAAATGACTCTTACTCTGCACAAACATTCACGTTAGTTCCCCGCAAGACGTTTGTAAAAAATATTTCTCCTAAAATGCTAAACTTCATTATGTAGGCAATCCTAAACCTCTTTAAGTCTGGTTTATATTCAACAGCAGAATGGACTTGCAACTGAGACAGCCACCACCACACTTGTCAAATATTTACCTTTGAGCAACCGCAGGCATCGCTTATATTACATGCAAACTACGTGTGGGTTGCATGAAGCCCGGATCACACGTTGTCTACAAAGAAAGCTGTATTTCTAGCATAACCGTGTAACGCCACGCACTGTCAGCCTTGATCTCATACTTCTGACCTTTCCCTCCTGCTTCACAGGCACTACTCTACCGCATTCTGCGTTCAAAGTATTTTCCCGCTGCACGCAGATATATCAGAAAGGAATTATTCCATAGAAATAGCCTAACTTTAATAAAGCCAGTGAAAATCAGAGAAGTTTCAGATGGCAGACAAAGGGATCATACATATAAGGAGTCTGTGTCCAGGTTTGAGTCCTGGTATGTCAGTAGCCTCAAACCAGACAGAGCTCCAGAGAAAGGATGCAAACCTGCCAGATCTGAGGCTGCAGGGAGCGTGCCTGTGGCTTTCCCCTGGAACTGGAGCAGGCAGAGTCAGTGTCCTTCCCCACAGTTAGTGTGTGTTGCTGGAGAAGCTGTGATGCAAGTTAAATTGCTGCAGGAGGAAGTTCATGGATTATAGAATCATAGAATCGCTTTGGTTGAAAGACACCTTTAAGATCATCAAGTCCAACCATTAATGTAGCACTGCCGAGTTACCACTAAACCATATCCCTCAGTACTGCATCTATATGTCTTTTGAATACCTCCACATATGGTTCCTCAACCATTTCCCTGGGCAGCCTATTCCAATGTTTAACAACCCTGTCACTGTAAAATTTTTCTCTAATCTCCAATCTGAACCTCCCCTGGCACAACTTGAGGCCATTTCCTCTTGTCCTATCACCTGTGGCTTGGGAGAAGAGACCGACCTCCACCTCTCTATACCCTCCTCTCAGGTAGGTAACTGTAGAGAGCGGTAAGGTCTCCCCTCAGCCTCCTTTTCTCCAGGCTGAACAACCCCAGCTCCCTCAGCCTCTCCTCACAAGACGTGTCCTCCAGAACCCTCACCAGCTTCTCTGCCCTTCTCTGGAGCCGCTCCAGCACCTCAATGTCCCTCCTGTGGTGAGGGGCCCAAGACTGAACACAGTACTCAAGGTGTGATCTCAGAGTACAACCATTTGTACATCCATCAAGTACAATCACTTTCCTCATCCTGCTGGCCCCGCTATTTCTAATACAAGCCAGGATGCTGTTGGCCTTCTTGGCCACTTGGGCACACTGCTGGCAGATTTGTGCCCAGCTGGCAACCAGATTGTGTTGCATCCAGGAAGATGAAAAGGAGATTGACTCCATTTTGATTTTGCAGTTGACTGATTGCAAAGGTGCAGAGTGAAAGGTACTACAGACATCTTGAGATGGACCCCTTTCCACTTTGTTTTCTTGTTCTCAAGTGTCTATACCCAAATAACTGGAGTACTGCATCCAGCTCTGGGGTCCTCAGCACAGGAAAGGCATGGACCTGTTAGATTGAGTCCAGAGGAGGGCCATGAAGATGACCAGAGGCTTGTAGCACCTATCCTATGAAAACAGGCTGAGAGAGTTGGGGTTGTTCAGCCTGGAGAAGAGAAGGCTCCAGGGACATTTTATAGTGGCCTTCCAGTACCTAAAAGGGGGTAATTTAACCTGACACCCCCTGGAACATGATGTGAAGTGGGCAGTGAAGCTTTCTGGAGGGTGCCAGTGATAATTTCTTGATCAGGAATGAGCCAACAGGAGCATCACAAAACTCAACAGGGACAAATATAAAGTCCTACTCCTGGGAAGAAAGCAGCCTTTGCCATGGTACAGCCTGGTGGCAGACTGGCTGGGGGCAGCTCTGCTGAGAAGAACCTCGGTGTCCTGGTGGACAGCACGCTGAATGTGAGACAGCAGTGTGTCCTAGCAGCAAAGAAGGACAATGGTACCCAGGGATGTTCCTGTATTAGTGGGAACACTGGCTACAGGCTGTAAGGTCTAAGGAAGTGATTGGCCCCTTTTATTCATCACTTGTTAGAGCAGATCTAGAATACTCCATATAACTTTGTGCTCTGTGTTACAAGAAAGGTATCAAAAACATGGAGTGAATTCATCAGGCGGCCAAGAGGACAGACAAGGGCTGGAGTGCTTGCCCTACAAGGAGAGGCTGAGAGAATTGATCATCTCAGCCTGGACAAGAGAAAACTTCTGGGAGATTTAATAGCAGTCTTCCAATACCTAGATAGTGAACATCAAGAATAAGAAGCTAGTGTCTCCATAGTGGTGCATCATTGTAAAATGAGTGACAATGGGCATTAAGTTGAAACAAAAGAGGTTTCTCCTGGATATAAGGAGAAATATTTCCACCGTAAGGACAGTCAAACATTGTAACAGGTTATACAGGGAGGCTATCTATTTTCCATGGAAGTTTCATGACCAGAAAGAATTAAGCCCTGAATAATGTGGTCTAGCCGATGCTTCTTTAAGCAGGAAGTTGGATTAGATGACCCTCTGAGGTCCCTTTCAACCTGAATTATCCTGTGATCCTATGACTCAGAGGGATATGGGAGTTCTTTCCTCTCAGCAGTCCAAGTTTCCTTGTAGCCACAATAATTGCCATCTGTTTTCCCTGTGTCCACTGCCAGTGGTTAACATCAGTGCTTTTGGTCCTGTCTCCAAGAGAGTGCTCTGCTATTGCTCTTCTGGGCTACTGCTACATGTGGAACTTCTGAATTCTTTCAGGAAGCTATTGGCGACACACACATGGGACCTTAGACAAAAATATATTCACTAGACTTTTATCAAGTCTTCCTTTGCCCCTGATTCCTTCATCTATGGCTGTTATTTGCTGTAAGCACTCAGGATCCACCTTGATCAAGCAATGGCAATGGTTTTGAGACTCGAAGACCAATGTACCAGGTTCACCCCTTTTTTTCCCCAAAAAGAATGTCATGGTTGTACTCACTCCAACTGTCAGACAAACTGTTGGCTGGTCAACTCAAAATGCTGCATACATACCTATGAAAACTGGCCCATACTACTCAGCTTCCTTCTCTGAAAGTGCTGACAGAGCCACAGGTAACCTCTGCCCCTGAAGTTCTCAGGGAAAGGAAAAATGCTGTGGCAGCATGGCATAATCCAGACATTTGACAACTTCATTCACACTGGCATAATCTAGACATTTCATGATCAACTAACAGCAACTGTTTCTTAAGAAAAGGACTCCTCTAGAGCATTTCATAGTTTTCAAATGTGGTTTTTATGTGTGTGTGTTTGCAATCAGCACATCTGGACACTTACATGTCTCATCGCCCTTTAAGAAAAAGTTCCAGTTCTATTCTATGTACCTTCTANCTGCTATGAGGACAGACTGAGGGAGCTGGGGCTGTTCAGCCTGGAGAAGAGAAGGCTCCGGGGAGACCTTAGAGCAGCCTTCCAGGATCTGAAGGGAGCTACAGGAGAGGGACTCTTTGTCAGGAAGCATAGTGATAGGAGAAGGAGCAATGGTTTTAAACTAGAAGAGGGGAGATTTAGATCGGATATTAGGAAGAAATTCTTTGCTGTGAGGGTGGTGAGGCCCTGGAACAGGTTACCCAGAGAAGTTGTGGCTGCCCCATCCCTGGAGGTGTTGAAGGCCAGGCTGGATGGGGCTTGGAGCAACCTGGTCTGGTGGGAGGTGTCTCTGCCCATGGCAGGGGGGTTGGAACTGGATGATCTTTAAGGTCTCTTCCAGTTCTAACCATTCTATGATTCTATAATCAAAGATGTGAAAGGTAACCAAGAAAAAAACAACATCTTCTGCCGAAAAATGTTATGGGTCAGATCTTTTAAAGAAAAAGTGCGTTTTCTAGGCATAAAGATAGATCCTGTAACTTATCTCTGTAGGCACAAAGACAAGTTCTGTAGCAACTGTAACAGCTACTGCTGTGGCATAACCAGAAACCCTGAGATTGTGAAGACAGTTTAGAAATGCTGGTGTGCTGGGCCACATTCTTGAGCTTCAGATACTCATGCTTGTTAATTACATGACACTGAGGAATGGCTAAATAAATCCTGGTTTCTCTCTCTCTCTGCTCTCCCGATCTTTCAGAGGTCACTGTATTCTAGCAGTATAGCAAGAAGCCAAATGTGTTGCTGGTTGTTATTTTGTGAAATAATGTTGCAATTAAGATTTCTTTTTTTTTTAAATTGGGATCAAATCCTTTAATACATTCCAAATATATCCCAAAACCTCCAAAGGAAATGAAGCTTACGCAATCCTCCTGCCTTTGTGTGCGTGTCATGTCATATGCATCTCCACACCCACACCCTTTCTGGACTTCTCAGCTAGTTTGTGGGCTTGTTTCAACCATTTGGTACCAGCAGGGCCTCAAGCAAACTGATCTCCTACACTTCTCACAGACAGGCAGCAAGAGATAAAAAGACCTGATCTATCTAATGGCAAGAGGCTAGAAGGGAGCAGTGTGGGTCCCTGCAGTTTTGGTTTTCCTTTATTTTTGGTCACTTTATCACTTAGGAAAATCCTTCTTACTGCTGTTCTGTCCTTGCCTGTGTCCCAGGCACTAATTCGTAGCTGCATTCACTT
>VZRU01009975.1:99945-138956 GCA_013398155.1 Pedionomus torquatus | reverse complement strand
GAGCAACCTGGTCTGGTGGGAGGTGTCTCTGCCCATGGCAGGGGGGTTGGAACTGGATGATCTTTAAGGTCTCTTCCAGTTCTAACCATTCTATGATTCTATAATCAAAGATGTGAAAGGTAACCAAGAAAAAAACAACATCTTCTGCCGAAAAATGTTATGGGTCAGATCTTTTAAAGAAAAAGTGCGTTTTCTAGGCATAAAGATAGATCCTGTAACTTATCTCTGTAGGCACAAAGACAAGTTCTGTAGCAACTGTAACAGCTACTGCTGTGGCATAACCAGAAACCCTGAGATTGTGAAGACAGTTTAGAAATGCTGGTGTGCTGGGCCACATTCTTGAGCTTCAGATACTCATGCTTGTTAATTACATGACACTGAGGAATGGCTAAATAAATCCTGGTTTCTCTCTCTCTCTGCTCTCCCGATCTTTCAGAGGTCACTGTATTCTAGCAGTATAGCAAGAAGCCAAATGTGTTGCTGGTTGTTATTTTGTGAAATAATGTTGCAATTAAGATTTCTTTTTTTTTTAAATTGGGATCAAATCCTTTAATACATTCCAAATATATCCCAAAACCTCCAAAGGAAATGAAGCTTACGCAATCCTCCTGCCTTTGTGTGCGTGTCATGTCATATGCATCTCCACACCCACACCCTTTCTGGACTTCTCAGCTAGTTTGTGGGCTTGTTTCAACCATCTGGTACCAGCAGGGCCTCAAGCAAACTGATCTCCTACACTTCTCACAGACAGGCAGCAAGAGATAAAAAGACCTGATCTATCTAATGGCAAGAGGCTAGAAGGGAGCAGTGTGGGTCCCTGCAGTTTTGGTTTTCCTTTATTTTTGGTCACTTTATCACTTAGGAAAATCCTTCTTACTGCTGTTCTGTCCTTGCCTGTGTCCCAGGCACTAATTCGTAGCTGCATTCACTTGAAGTTTTCCCTGCATCCCTAGACTGATATTTTCCTCTCAGTTTGTCAGCTGCTGGCTAATAATTCTATGTACAGAGCTGAATTAGCTGAATTCACTGTGCTCTTAACCATTTTTTCTAAGAAGATGGAGGGAGCTTCATACGTTGTACTTTCTCTTTGCTCAGCTCTCTGATTTATCCCTTCTCCAACCCACACCTTCCTTCTATCTGACAGAAGAAATATTCCTTCTATGCACACCTTATCTTCTATCCGTGTGCCAGTGAATTATGACTTGCTTTTACCGAAGCTTGATGGAGAAGCATTGACTTTCAAAAATATTTTGTCAGAGCTGGACAAAAGAATCCTAACTTCACGTCTACAGTGAGGAAAAGGCAGTGAGTGAAAACTTCCACCCTTCATGCAATCCAACATGAAGAGATCTTAGAATCATAAAATGGTTGGGACTGGGAGGGCCCTTAAAGATCATGGAATTCCAAGCCCCCTGCCCTGGGCAGGGACACCTCCCACCAGACCAGGTTGCTCCAAGCCCCATCCAGCCTGGCCTTGGACACCTCCAGGGATGGGGCAGCCACAGCTTCTCTGGGCAACCTGTTCCAGGGCCTCACCACCCTCACAGCAAAGAATTTCTTCCTAATACCCAACCTAAATCTCCCCTCTTCCAGTTTAAAACCATTACCCCTTGTCCTATCACTACTCTTCCTGACAAAGAGTCCCTCTCCTGCTCTCCTGTAGATCCTTTGAGATCCTGGAAGGCTGCTATAAGGCTCTCCCTGGAGCCTTCTCTTCTCCAGGCTGAACAACCCCAGCTTTCTCAGATTGTCTTCACAGGAGAGGTGGTCCATCCCTCTGACCACCTTTGTGGACTTCCGCTGGACCTGTTCTAACAGGTCCACATCCTTTCTACGCTGAGGACTCCAGAGCTGGATACGGTAGTCCAGATGGGGTCTCACGAGCCCAGAGAAGAAGGCTAGAATCACGGGTAAATAACACATGCTGGTATATCAAGCACACCTGTAGCTCAGAACCAAGGTTAGCACAAGTCCTCACCTCTCCAAGAAAATGACCTGAGAAGGCCAAAGTGACCCTGGGGGTAAGGTAGAGCTCTTCATCCTGACAGGCAGAACAACTCCAAGTACCAAATCTGGGGGAATGGAGCACCTTGACCACGGCTGCTCCCAGCACAGGGCAGTGTGGTGTCCACGGGCTCATGAGCCTCACTGAGACAAGTCGATGAGAGTGGCTCTCAGGATCACCTGACAGGCAGAGGTCACTGAATTGATGACTCCCAACAGAGTATCATCCAACAGAGTATCATCAAAATAGGCATTTTCCAAAAATACCCTACCAGCTGCATTTTTTTTCAGAACACTTTGACACGTTTTCAGCTAGCACTGATGGAGGACTGGGGTACAATAGCAGAGGCTTTTGTGAGCCTGCCTCACAGAGCAGCTAGGACTGACTTCTGTCAGGGAAGTTGAGCCAGGAGCTGAGAGTGATGACAACTCGAGTAGAGACTTCGTGCTGACCAGGGCACTGTCCCACAGCACCTGAGCTGGGCAAGGAGAGCAGGCAGGGCAAGCTAGAAACAAGGCCTGTTGACAGTCCCAGACAAGGCAAATCAATCGCTCAGATCTAGGGTCCGCTGAGGGAATCCACTCAGAAATAAACGGAGTCAAGGCTGGGGAGAAGGCTACAGCGCAGATCCTGGGTCCATCCAGGATGACAAGTGTCCTGGTTTGAGGTAAAACAAACCAATTTTCTGTTCTACAATTTTACTTTTTGTTAGCCAGGCCTTTTCTAACTCACTCAACTCTGAAATTAACAGCACATTGCTCAGAAAACTGTTCACACTCACAGTGATAAGACCTGATTACACCAAGGGATGCTGCAAAGAGGCCCTTTCTTACACTTATTGCTAGAACAACCAAGGGCAGGGAATTTCATTATTTGCTCCATTGAAGGGTTAAGAGCAGAAAAACGTAGAGGGGTCACACCTGCAGGGAGGAGCAGACAGGACAGGGGACCCAAAACTGACCAACTGGGGTATTCCATCCCGTTCGCATCATGCTCAGTATAAAAGCTGAGGAGTCAAAGGGTCAACTCTTTTTCTTCGATGGCCGATGTCTGAAGAGGACCCTGTCTGTTTGTCTGCCTTTGATCCTGATCTGTGTGTTCCTGACTCCAGATGTGGAGCTCCTGTTGATCACCAAGTCCAGTCTGGGACTCTTCCCGATGCCTGCTGGTGACGTGATTGTCATCCTGGGAGCTTGATACGGTTTTGTATATGCTGTATCTATTTCATTATTTTCTTCTTACTTTAATGTTAGTATTGCTACTTAATTGAAGTAGTTTAGAAACTCGTAAATCTCCTTACCCCTTCCTCTCCTTTCTTTTTGCGGGGAGGAAGGGCCATGTCTCAATCTGGTTTTGGTAAATTTGGCTGAAACCACAACAACCAGCTAACTGCAAAACAGGTCTAAAGCCCATCCAGGAAGTAGTACCAGAGACAGGACCACAGATAGACACACATATGACATACCTCAGAGACTGAAACCCCAGGCCTGATCTTGGAATATGCTCCTGGCATAGGGGGCAGACAATGTGAGCGAAGGTTCCTGATGAGGCCACTCACAGCAATTAGCGCCCTGACAGCCTGCTGGCAGTCAGTTGTTGCATCAAACTGAAAGGAAGCTTTTAAATTAAAAGACAACAACTTGAACACTTAAGGACTTGCCAGTACTGGCTTCTCCTCCATATTCATATTACTGGCTGCTGCTTCCTAGCAATAAGTCTGGCTTCGATGTTATGCAGGAAATTTAGGGGTGAACAGACCCTAATCATTCTTATTTGTCTAAACATAGCCATGTTGTGAGTAAAAATCATTCATCTGAGAGCTTGATGCACTAGGCTTTTTTAAAAAAAATATTCTGATGCAGCACATTTGTATAAACTTCTTATTAAATGTAAACCTTGTCCATGCTATTACCACTTCTCCATCGGTTTTATTTTCCTGTATAACTATCTTGGTTGCTTTGCTTTAATAAATAAGAGCCATTACCAATATCAGAAATAATAAAACAAAAGAAGAGATCATTGCACTTTAATAACCTAAATATTGTATTTGCTACTATTTGCTACTAGCATGGTACTGCTACTGTCTTGTATTTAGCTTGATTTCTCACCATTTGGGGTTTTCACTGTCACATGAAAGGAACGAGTGAGTTAAGGGCAGACTAACAAAGGGACAATAAATCCCTGAGAAAATGTTGCTGAGGAGAGGAAGTTCATCAAACACAGCTGCCAAGAATGAGGCAAATGAACATCTGCATTGGATTATAATGCTTCAGGAAAGCTAAAAGGAGTCTTTGCTAAAAGAACCCTCTGTTGATCTTACTTGTTATTTCCATTTCTCCTTTGTTTACACTTTCTTGGACCCAAAGAAACACCAGTTTCTTTCTTAGTACAATTACCATCCAGATGTGCAAACAAGTGCTTGTAAAATCCCATTTTTATATATGCTAGCATCAGGGCTAGTGAAAGCAACAAAACAGAAGGCAAAACTCCAGGTCATTTTTGAGAAGTCACCTCTGTAAAGACAAATTTTAACTGAAACAATCCCTGAGCTCTGCATAGGAATAGATGGGAATTAACTTACTCAGTGCCTTCTCTCCTGCTGGTTGTGGCACTTCTAAAGGAAAGAGGAGAAAATTCTTGAGTAACAGAGCAGAAGCTCTGTCATCAGCACATAGCCTTGATCTGTGGAAGGACTTCATAAATCTGCAGAGTTTCTCTATCAGTTGCATATTGATCACGCCTTACTAAACGCACTCTGCTTTAAATCAAAAATGCAGCTTTTCCCTAATTTTTACAAGTTCACCTGTGTGCCAAAACAGCCAACCAAGATTTTTTTCTTTGCTCATCTATTACCAAAGTTCGCTCAAAGCAGATCCTTAACTACTCTCCTAAGATCTCACTTCTAGTCCGGGCATCTCCCTCACTGCTATCCAGTGCAGGTGTAACTAATTGATATGTTCTGCTCTTTTTCTTTTTTGGTTTGGTTTTTTTTTTTTTGGCAATAATCAAAAAAACATAGAAACTGGGCATGCAGGACAGAGAAGGATATAAGTCTGGAAAGCTAGCCTTCTGTTGCTCTAGTTAGCAAATGTGATTGTTAAGTAAGTTGTCTGGGTTTTGTGGTCTGGTTTGGTTGTTTATTTTCCAAGAAGCGTAACAGTTCTAGGCAGTCTGAGTTTAAAAACACAGACAGGATGAAAGAAATTGCAAATAACTGCCATGCTTTATTTTTGGAAAACCCAAAATCTAAATGCCGCTTCTACTCCTTTCTCTTAACAGCTAACATTCAGAAAGTTAGCTTTAGCTTTTCTTGAAAACATATATTGCTGGTTTTGTTGGATTGCTTGTTACATATATCACTTTAAACTGCTGTTTAAATTTTCAAAAGGTTGAGATTTCCTTCAGTCTTGGAAGAAAGAAAGAGAAATACCTCTTCTCTCTTCCTCTGTTGCTCTACAGCACATACCTCTCATGCATGATCCTGACTGATGTCAAGGTAACTTGTAAAAATAGATTTGTCCCTCTTTTACTTCCTCTTTGCAAGGCATCTATTTGAAGGTTTTCTTTTTTTCCTTTTGTTGGTCTTTTTGTGCAACCTGTACATCAAAGATGTGGTTTTAACACAAGTTGTGGAAGATCTGAGGTCTGTGGCTGCTCCAGTTGAGGAAGGCAGTTAGAAGAAAAACCTGAGACTCAAGAAAAGGGTCTACACATACACTTCAGGGATGGCAAAAATAGAAAGGTAGCCAGCTGGTTTGGCCAGGCAACAATATGAAAAGGTTACAGAATCACAGAATGATACGGGGTTGGAAGGGACCTCTGGGGACCATCTAGTCCAAACCCTCATGGTTAGCTTTTCCTGAAACACAATCTAGGTAAGGGATTAATGTTATATGTCATGAGGAGTGACTGACACTGTTAATGTCCAGCGGAGGGCCACAAAGATCATTAGAGGGCTGCAGCACCTCTCCTATNGTGTCTAAGGCCAGGCTGGATGGGGCTTTGAGCAACCTGGTCTGGTGGGAGGTGTCCCTGCCCATGGCAGGGGGTTTGGAACTCGATGTTCTTTTAAGGTCCCTTCCGACTCTAAACATTCTATGATTCTAACATAGTTTAAATGAATGAAATGGGGCAGAAACTGAGTTTCCAGTCTGTGAAAACATAGAGAGACAGGCAGGGACTGGGAGCAAAACCAGTGATGGAGTGGGAAAACAGGAGTGGGACTCGGGACCACAGGAGACTAGTATGTGCTTCTCTTCACAATTCAGCTGTTTTCTGAAGCAATGAGATACCACGACAGGGTATTCAGAATAGAGTCTAATTAGCGTTCGGGTAAGAACCAGACTGTGTGTCAGGCAGGATAAAACAGAAACTGAGTAAGTTAGCACTGCCTAATTCATCTATTGAGCAAGGAAGAAAATAATGATAAAGAGTTTTGTAGATAAAGGGTATCATAAATACACATAAAAAGCCAGATGTAGGATGTCAGCATGACATTAATTCATTTACTATTTCTAAGTGATTCTTTCAGAGTGTATCTTTTAGGATGCAAGCAATGCATCTGGCAGAAAGAATTTGTAGCATCAAAGTGTAAGCTAAGCTTTACCAGTTGTTTGCTTTTAACCCATGAACAAGGTGAAGCTCATAGCCTCTCAGCAGCAAAGGGAGAAAAAAGAGAATGAACACTTAAGTTGATTTACTAACAACCACCACAACAATTGTTGAAGATCCTATAGTTCCTACCTCTATAGTTGTTCTCCTGGCTTGTATAGGAATGAGATTCTCCCTCCTCTTAGGCTGGTCTCCTGCTGATACGAAGGCGGGAGAACCAAGCTCCATGTCTGTTCTGAATGTCCATGGGTCCATCAGTGCATGTGTACTGCTCAGAGCAGCTGCTGTAGCACAGGCAGAAGGTGTGGTGGGAAGCAGCACCTGCAAGATGGCAGTTGTTCAGTTAGAGGAGGATATAAGATGCAAATCTTTAGGAAATCAGGAAAAATACTCTGCATCTATCTAAAGACAGTACGAGAAATAGATGCACTCTAATTTGTCCAAATGTATATGCAAGGACTTCATAACTTATCTCTCTAAAGCACAGAACTATTTTGGTCACTGGTAATTTCTTCTTTTCAACCAAAGCTTTGGATGATGAAATTTGTTGTTTCAAGAGCTAGCAGATGAAGAAAACCACAGACCACAGCACCATTGTGGTTGGAAAGGGCCTCCGAGATCAAGTCCAACCATACACACACAAAAAACCCCCTACAATCTCAGCCACTAGAGCATGCCCTCAAACATCTACATATTTCTTAAATATCTCCAGGGATGGTGACTCCACCACCTCCCTGGGCAGGCTGTTCCAATGCTTGACCACTCTTTCAGTCAAGTCATTCTTCCTAATATCTAATCTGAACCTCCCACAACTTCAGACCATTTCCTCTGGTCCTGTCACAACCTTTTAATTTTATGTGTGATGATGAGAACTTGCGGTCTGTTTTGACAGAGACCTTTAGCAGTGATGCACGCACCACTATATGAAGCACTGCACATGGATATAATCAGGCTTCTCTGCTTCCTGTTCTCTTTCTGCTGCCCTTCCCAGGCTGTGGTTGTCAGGACATCGCTGTGTATCAACAGCAGAAGGGACTGCACAGGGCCGTGCACAGGAGCCGCAGGGTAGATCTGATGCAGGTGAGTTAGGCTTAGGCAAATGCTAGAGGGAACTACCCCTGATGTTATTTGGGCACATAGGGTAGGTGACCCAGAGGCTCCTGCAGGCCAGCAGTATGGAATAAGCACTCTGGACTTTGAAGTTTTGACTGAGGATGGCCCAAGGAGCATTGGTGTTGTTACTGGGGTTTAAAAAAAGAAAAAACCTGGAGCGGTTGTAGCAGGGTTGGCCATAGCTGTCCCAGGGTCATGGGCTCATGTTCTGGGGGTAGACCCGGTATATTCCTGTAGCTAATCTAGCTGGTGATAGTTATTGGAGGTTTGGAGCATACAAATAATGTCTAATTATTTATTTTTTTTTTCCTTCTGGAAATAGTAGCTCATTTAATAAGAATCACCTCTAGTTGTAGGCTTTGTCTTGACCTGCGTGAATTCTTCTAGCAGCGTGGAACCATCCCTGCTGGGGTGTCAGAAAACATGCATTTGTTTAAGTTGCGGAGCGGAGGGAGGAAGAGGGTTTATATTTTGTTTTGCCTAGGTTTTTGTAAAGCATTGTTGGGTGTGTTTGTGTGCTGAACAGCTCTTCCTAAAATAAAAACAACGCAAAAAAAAAGTCAGACTTACAACCTGTGAATCATGCTGTTGCTCAAAGCTTATTTTGCCCACATCTTATTTTCAAGATGCATAACCAACTGTATTTTAAATTTTGGAAAATGAGTGGGGCACATGGGTAATGTGTTTATTTCTGTCTCATAACTGTGGGTGGTAGCTATCCTGTAACAGTCACAAGCAGCATAAATCTATTTCAAAGACCGGTGTGACGCTGCTGCTCTGTTGGCAAATAAAGTGGGGTGGTTTCAGCCAAATTTACCAAAACCAGATTGACAGATGGCCCTTCCTCCCGCCTTTAAGAAAAAAAGGAGAGGAGAAGATTAAAGAGGTTCAGGAGTTTAGAATGAACTAAACTACTTTAATGAAGTATTAATATTAAAACTAAAATAAGAAAAATAATGAAATAGATACAGTATATACAAAACTGTATCAAGCTCCCAGGATGACCACCACGTCACCAGTAGGCTTCAGGAAAAGTCCCAGACTGGACTTGGTGATCGACAGGAGCTGGATTCCAGATCTGGGGTCAGGAACGTTCGGATCCATGAAAAAACAAGGGAACAAGAGGTTTGTCCCAGAGTAGGACAGCATGCTTTTAGCATGCTTTTTATACGTTTCTCTCAAGGCAGTTGTCCTGGTTCTAGTGAGATAAGGTCAGTTTTCCCCAGGATCTGTCAGGGACACAGCTATTCCATCCCATGTGCCACCGTGCCCAGTCTATAGCTGGGAGCTGGCCAGGGGATGGGATGGGAAGTCACCACTCAAGAGTGGGCTGGGGCATCCTGTGTCTGGTCGGTGAGCGGGGCTATCATAACCGCATCCGTATATTCCTCTATCAGTGTTATTGTTGCTGGTTTTCCTCACTCCTTTGCTGTTCTATTACACTGCCTTTGTCTCAACCCCCAGGTTTGGTCTTATTCTTCCAATTCTTTGCCCCGTTCGTTCCACAGCTGCAGGGACGCTGAGCGAGCGGCTGCACGGTTCTTCGCTGCTGGCTGGAGCTAAACCACGACAGCGGCGTGAAAAATAGTGAGATCGGTCCTTGGGTCAAGCTCTATAAATATTTTTTAAAAGGAAAATATTTGAGTTGAGTTAGATTGCACGGAATGGGGAGAGGGATTCTGCTGAAGCTTCGTACTTTCTATACCCTGCGGCAGGCCGTGTGTGTGTGTAGGAGAAAATGTTTCTTCAGCTCAGCTGAACATGGAGACAGACAGCGAAAGTGCTGCATATAGTTCTTTCTGGGTTTATTCATGTAAAAGGAATGTATGACATTTAGTCTGAATGGAGCCTTTCAGTGCAATGCATGTACTTAATATAGTTAAGATCTACTTTTTAAATATGCTTTAAAACTATGTACCCTTCTGCTAATGACAAATTAATTCGATATAGCAATAGGATCAGCGTCAACATGTAAGTGAGTTTAAATTACAAGCAGAACATCTACTTATGCTTGGCTTCACAGTTGTCCCACACGCTGTACTGAATAATTTCAATTGCTTGCTCAGTTCCTGAACACTGACCATTTTGGATTCTGACCTTGTGTCTCATGCCAATACCATAAACTTCAGCAGAAGCAGTTCAGCCATTTCTGTAAACAGTAACTGTGGCGACTCTGTCAAATCATTGGTTAATAGCTCTCATGTTTTTGCGTTTTAGAACAGAAACTTAAAAACTTAGAGGGGCATAGTGACACTTGGATGTGCCATCAAAAGTACTGAAATATCCTGACTCGCAGCATATATCACAGGAATTATTAAAGTATTGCACAAGGCGTGCTTTGCTAGTAGGTTTCATGGATGCTCGCTTAGAGCAGATGTTATCACCGTGTTTTTCCTCTTCTAGTCATGCTGCCTAGCAAAAGACTGAGTCAGAGTTTGTAGAGGGGAAATACTTATGTCTAAACATTTATCACCCATTTCCTTGCCACCTGGTACCAGGTAACATACCCAGATTTCCTTTTCCTTCTGCTTCCTAACTAGGTTTCAGTGTTCTTCTCGGCTTTGTCCTCACCTCCTCCCAACTTTCTCTCTCAGGCTTTTCACTCAGGCTTATTCTTCTTTTTGAACCCTTTTCTCTGCAGTTTTCATCCATCCTCCTCACTAGTCTCATTCCCCTCATACCCATCTGTGTTCCCAACAGACCTGGTCTCTTCCCTTTTAAAAGTCATTTTCCAGACTAAGTACTGATGGCAGATTCCTTTCTTCTTGAGGTTTCCATTGCAAACTTCAGGCCCCTGGTTCCTCTTTGCCTTCCAGCCCTATCTGTGTGAAAGATTTAACCTTTTTTTTTCCCCAAGGATTTTTATAATACCATCAGGGAAGGGTAGAGGAGACAGAAACATTCTAATTTTGTGAAACAAAGCACTAAAGAAAACTCCAGAATTCTTTGCCACTGAGACCTTAATTTGTACCACTTGTTAGAAAGTCACTGAGAGAGGGAGGAATCCTAATTACACATAAAATTACCTCTTGGGTGCAAATCATTGACCTTATGAGAGTTCCATGAAGACATCATCTCGCCACGGTCAAGAAAGCAAACCGGTGTGTCCCTAGCAGAAAAAATACAGAGAACATTGCTATGTCACTAAAGAAATCCTGAGATTATTTGCATCGTGTAGTTGTCATTCTCCCAACTCCACCAAAGACCAAAAGCGATGCTCTAGAACACAGAATCTCTGAGGAAAGCTAGAAAGAAAACCAGAGGTGCGGAATGGTGGCAACACAAGCACGTACAGAAAGCAAGCATATGGAAGTGGTCTATAAAAGAGGCTTCTGAAACCACAAAGAGCATGGAGAAAACAGTATGGACACTGAGTAGGTGATCCTTAATCAGTACAAGAACCTGGAGGCATCACAGAACATCAGCAAGGCCCAAGAAGAAAATAAAGCAGCGGAGACTTCTTTATGAAAAGCGTATCTGAGCAGTGGCCCTCCTTGCCAGAGGATATTGTGAATGCCAAACATTTATAAATGCTCAGGAGAAGTCCAAGCAAAAGAGAAATCTTTTATTCTTTTCTAGGATGGTTCTCAGCTCACCCAGGCCTTCTCAAACACTAACCTTGCACAAGAATATTTGTACAATTCTAAAATCATATGATTATAGAAGCTAGAAATGGGCAGCTATGTCATCAGTCAGGAGGATAATAAACTTCTTAACACAGGGATGATCAGAAACACGGGAATACCCAGCCAGACTAACTCAGCAAACAAGTAAGAACCACAACAGCAGAATCGTAGTCTGCCATTTCAAATCTTAAGGAATGCAATCAGTTGGCAGAGCCGAGGGAAGTAAACAAAACTTCTGCCTGGAAAACTGCGATTTTTAACCAGCAGGAAAATTTCAGTTTAGTCAAAGACAGCTGGAGACAGGACTGAAGGAAAGCACTTAGCTCCTAACTCAAAGGAGTCCTGCTGTGTTTGAAGAGACAAACGGTAAGGTTAAAACCGAAAGGATGTGCACAAACGTCACTGCCTTTGTGGGGAGGAAGAAAGATAGACAGAGCAGATATAAAGAGCCTCTTCATATTCTGTAGTTCTTAGGAATACAAATGAACACTAGAAACTCAAGGCCCTACAGGAGTGGGAGGAATAAACTATTTTTGTAGTATTATTATTGTATTTAGAGATTCATCCACTGCTGTCCATTTAAAACTAACGGAATGCAAAGGTCAAGAATGTTCTTTGCCTTGTTGCCTTTATCCAGCAGCATTAAAAATATTCAACATCAGCCAGAGAAGTGTGGTAAACTATCCAGCAGAATCTAAAAACTCTCAGCAACATTTCATGTACATCAACTGCTTGAGCAGTGCATTACCTATGGGAGAAGGAGGGGTGTTATCTCCTTTTTTTTTTCCTATGGGTTTTCTAAAACCCATCAAATTGTAAACAATAGAAGAAATGCTATTTTTAAATTAAATCTTTGCAGCTTATACTGTAAAAAAATGGGTTAATAAATAGCAATTTCAATTTTGTAATTTTAGAGTCTGATCATACATTACATCTGATCTTAAATATGTTAATCTACTGTACGGCATCAAAGCACACATACATTTTGGCCATATATACCAGACAAAAGCTATACTGCTACAGGAGGCATTATGCAGGTATGCCTCTGACATTTTATGTATAGAGAGATAGAAGAATTACTGCTGAAAGAAGGAACTGAGTTAAAAAATAGTTGGACAGGACTAATAATGACTCTCAGTAGCTACTGCTAAAGATTACCCGAAAAAAAATGGAAAAGTAAGCCAGGCTTGTAAATATATACATTTTACAAGAACACTTAAAAATCTAGTATTTCCTTCTGGAATAACATATGTCTACTATCCCAGATACAGACGTAATATAAATGCTTTTGGTATATGATTTCCACAAATGCTGCAAGCACCATTACTGCTGGTGGTGGTAGCAACAGAGAGAAAGTTTTGGGGGAGAGAAAGGGAAGAGCTGACAGCCTCAAGTAGAAAAGACGACATTTTTTTCAGTCCCAGTACAATACTACAGAGCAGAGAAAAGTGAGTCCTTGGTCCTCCGAAAAAGCTAAACCAGTGTGGATTGATAATAAGAAACTTGATTAAAATATATTTTCATCTCTTGCTTCCTTATTATTAAGCAGAGGGTGGACAGCGAAGAATGCTGGTCTGTGGCTCAGTTAAAAATACACCTGAGGAGAGCTGACCTGTTGTGGTTTCTAACCTAAAAGGGGAGTCTGGGGCAGAATCAAGACTCTAGCTTTTAAAGCCCTAACCTTTGTATTTCCTTATTTAATTAAAACAAACAAAATAAAAAAACCTCAAAAAAAACCCCAAACAAAACCAAAAAATCCACCACAGAAATAGCCACAGTGCTACGAAATGCCTTCTTTCAGTTTATTGCTTGTGATTGTCATTTCAGGACTGCAAAAAACTTTAGTCCTGTCTCAAGACCTTATTAATGCTTATATTAATGCTTATAAGTATCTGAAGGGTGGGTTGAAGGAGGATGGAGCCGGCCTCTTCTCAGTGGTTCCCAGTGACAGGATGAAGGGCAACGGGCACAGGCTGGAACATAGGAAGTTCCATTGGAACTTGAGAAAAAACAGTTTTCCAGTGAGGGTGCCAGAGCCTTGGAAGAGGCTGCCCAGGGAGGGTGTGGAGTCCCCTTCTCTGGAGACCTTCAAGATCTGCCTGGATGCAGTCCTGAGTAATTTACCCAGATGAGGTAAGTTCGTTTTTAGTTTGGAATCGCCTAAGGTGACCTGCAGCACCTTCCAGCCTAGATCTACCAAGAGCCCACCGATCTCTTCCCACACTCAGTGCTTTCCAGGCTCCCTCTTGTCCCAGTCAAAAAAAGTGACAGTTGCAGTCATTGTTAAGAAAAAAATCCTAGGACTTAAAAATTGTCTGATTAATCTCAAGTTTATTCTTCCAAAAATTCTTCCTTCAGCAAGAATTGGCCTTCAAGAACTACATGTGGGGAAAAAAAAGGCTTTTCACGAGGCTTGGAGGGAGGGGTGAAATAACACTTTTAATGGAAACTGTTAGAAATGCCTGGCTACAGGATCTCTATAGCAGATGTATGTACAGCTGCTGAGGTAGATGCACCCTCTGAATCTACGTGGAGGGTGTAAATCTTTGCAAACGGGAGTATTAGAGGATTTGTCAGAGAAAAGGGCGAGGTTTGAATTTGCTCTGTAGGTGACAAGATCTGTAAGATGCTAGGGCTCCCAGGTGTATGTTGCAATTTAACCATCACTGCCCTATCCCGCTCATATTTTAAAACTTGTTTCTCTTAAAGTTTGGTTACAGGGGCCAGAAAAATGTCCTATTCATATCAGAATTCGTATCATTGGCTACAGGATGCTGGATGGAAGGATGCTGGAGGTAATGTTTTACTGGTTAAGTATGTGGAGGTAATAAGCAGCTGGGGGGGGCAAGGGGGAGCAGGAGAAGCGATGCTGCTATCTGTCAAGGTCCTCGGTGGTTAAAGACAAGACTGGGTAATGACAACGTGAAGGTGATGTACAGCAGTAAGGGGTGTCCATCGATAAATAAAGTAGGAAGTTTTGGGCAGTGGTCTGACAGGAAAATCTACAGGGAGTCAGATTTCAGAGCTGGAGCACTAAATTGCAGTGAGTCACACAGAGAGCCTGAGAGCTGCCTTTGTTCCACTTGTGTCTGAACGTTGGAGGAGAAACAGCGGGCTCCAGTTTTTATTAACTTCTTATTTTCTTAAGCATAAAACTCATGTGCACTGGACTTTTTCCTCACTCGAGGTCTTTCAACTGACTTTCGAAAAATGCTCTCATGGTAAGAACTCTCACTTCTAAATCTTACTTTTTCAGTTGTTTTGGGTTTTTTTTCCCCCTCCCTTGTGCTTCTCTATTACACTCTTTGGTTTCATTCTTTCCCACCCCTCACCTCCCCTTTATTGTTTTGGCACACCTGCTCCAGGCATGCCTGGTGGACCTGGGACTTGCTGCTCCTACTCTTTGGCTTGTCAATCCATGCTGGTTCAGCAGCTCAGATCATAGAAGGTAAGACTTTTCCAAATCACGTCTCTTAAGTTGACAGTAAGGGTTAATTTGAAGATAGGCTTTCTTAATATGGAGAGAGACCACATTCCAGATCTTCATTTTCTCTGCTGCTTACTGTTCCTCCTTTCATACCGGGAAGCTGCTGCACGTTAAGATCTTAAGTGGCCATTCATTCTGCAAAAGGGAAAATATGTTGGTTCCCCAGCTGTAAGGCAGCCTGTCACGCCTGCTCTCTCAATAGTTCTTCAGAGTGTAATAATCACCAGAAAGTACTTCCCAGAAACGGAGACTACTGAATTTTTGGGGGTGCAGGACGCCAAAGAAAGGTAGCAGAAAAGTGTCACTGCGGAGTGACACACCAGGAATGTGCCTGGCACATTGTTCAAGTGCACGGAGATTTCTCCCGGTAAACGGCTGAGGAAATGGTCATTTTCAGACCACGTGAGTTCAATGTTTAGTTTTATCCTAGTTAAATGTTTAGTTTTACCAGCCTAGCCTTTATGGGCGATTAGTGAAAAGTCGGTAATTGCAGATCGTATGTTCTTGTAACGGAGCCAAATCCCTCAGCATCTCTGGAAGACATAGCCTCAGGTTTAACTGAAGAGAGAGAACACTGCTTCACAAGTTTGCATGTAATTTTGACAAAGTGAAAAAGCTTCACATATTTCCTATTTTGCCAGTGCGGGCAATGATAACTTTTGTCAAAAAGAGGGTTTTTTTACTCTCATCAAAAATAGTCTGAATTTGTTATGTAAATGACCCCTAGATAACTATGTGATCTAGGAGCTTTACAAGATATTGAAGAGAAGTAGATATCACAGATGTAGACTGTAATGTTTCTCAGACTGTTTTTTTTTTCCTTTTTAACTGACACTGCCATAGAATAGAAGGTGCATCTTAAGAGACAAAGCTCCAGGTAGTTATTTCAGTAGGAGAAAAAAGACCAGATTAGTTATCACCAACAAATGCAAGTGTAGATGTAACACTCTATTAATTAAGGAAACAAGCCAGAATCAGCTATTAGAAGGGGGAAAATGTTGATGTATGTCTGAACAGCGACAGAAATACAATACATTGCATATATATTGGAGATAAACCTGTTGCATCAGGTAAAAATGTTCTTCTTGAACCGATGAATGCCAGTGCAGTGAGTGAGATCCAGACAGAAGAGAACCAAATTTTGGCACATAAAAGTTAATAAGCAGAAGCTCATTCAAACTACAAGCACAGTGATAAAAAAAAAGCGCCAAACATTTTGGCTTTTCCTCTTTGGTACATCTACGCTAATTTCTATTACCTGAAGCTTTGGTCCTTTAAATACCCTACCCTGTGAAAGTCAGATCAGAAGTAGAAAAGATAACCCCCACTGATACAGGACAGCACAGAAACATACTACTGCTGCAAGGGCTCCTAACTTTACCATGAATGAAGATCAAGTGTGGTTATGCAAGTCTCCTTACACCACTGGAGATTTGGAGACTGTTCTGGGAACATGTTCCTGCCTAATACTCTTCCATACTCATTCGTCTGTTAATGCAAAAGTTCCCCTTCCCAAATTTTGCTAAATTTCTTTTCCATCTGATTTTTAAGTGCCTGATGTAATAAGGGATCTCATGCTTTCTATTCCATAACATCAGACTATGGTATAAGCAATATTTTCCTGCTGCCTGGTTTAAACGTTCTCATCTCCTGAAGTCAGGTGCTGAGAGCCAGATGCTTCTGGTGCCTCAAATACATGAATGATATAAATTCTCCCTGTAATCACTGAAGAGCGAAGAGGTATACACCTCAAATCTTTTAAGTCTAACTATTTCAGATATAACCTCTTTTTCCTTTCCCACAGGTCCTTTTAGTAATAGAGTGCACAGAAATAAATTGTGGATGTAAGATGAAAATATCTGGAGTCACAGCAAGATGATGGTATTCAGGCCTTTTGCTGCCAGCCTTACGCTCCAGCCAGTGTCCATTTTGTCACTGTCTCCTTCAAGTTTACTGCTTTCCAGGATTCTCCAGCCCATTGAATATTCCTGCTCTGCTTTTCTGACAGCTGATCTCTCCTCTGTCTCTCCATATTTATGTCTCTAAATTCCTTTTTATGTAAGAAGAACCAGGAATGAGTAATTGTGGTTTTAGAGGAACAGCGCAGGTGCCTTCTGCTGTACCACTATACAGGCTATATGCAAACGTTAAAAAAAAATACCTTGAGATGCTCTTCAGTGAGTTAAATAATGTGAATAAAATGGCTCACAGATTCAATTGTTCACTGAGGGATGGGGAAGCAGTAATTTTACTTTCTACAAAGCTGCAGACAAAGCAGTGACCCCCAGAGAGTTTAGAGGAGAAAAGTTTATCATCTTTGCCTTCACCAATCAGACAAGCTCTTCAATAAGGTCTAGAGTGAATTTGCTGACTGGTATGTGATTAGTCAGCTCTAGCCTTGTCTTGTTTTCCTCAGGGGAGGAAATAAATGTGAAGGGGGTTGGAGGGTGCAAATAAAACCAAAAGCCTCAGCAACCCTCCAGCAGAGGGCTTGAGCTCTCCCACGTCTTTGTAAGAGATATTAGAAAGATTAGTTAGAAAATTTTGACCTGTTTCCTATCAGGAAAAGAGTTTTGACCAGGTCATGTTCTTCTTGAGGAAAATTGCGTAATTATGGATAGTTCCTACAGAGCAGGAGGAAACAAAGTGAAAGAATGGTGGGAAAATGTAGAGGGAACATTCAGATGGCATTCTTCAAAATTGTTTGAGAACTTCTGAGTTTTAGTTTAACTTTTTAGAGAACTTGTGTGATGTTGGGACTTTGGTTTCACTAGAAGAGTTACTTTCATGTCCAAGTTCTAGAATGCTGGACTACTGCTTTCATTGCAAAACAGGCCAGATAATAAAAGGGAGTATTCAAAGCCTTATATTAAAAATCATGAGTTACTAATTAGTACACAGTCAGCTGAAACCCCTTCTTGATCAAAATGTCATTTATTTAGCCTGTTAAAATGAAATTTGATATCCGTTACATAATTTGTAGGTCAAACTAAGTGTTGTGACAGAATGTAAAAATAATAATCAAATTATTTCATACAGAATCTTAAAATTCTGTTACACGTTCTTCAAATTGATAGGATTTGGTCACTGTTCCACCAAAACTTCCAAGAAATACTTGGATCTTGCTTTAGAGTGAAACCTAAATCCAAAATCTCAGCAGGTCATGTGAGGTAGAATTCTGAATTTTTACTAACTCCTTTGGAAGATTTTAATCGCTTTCCCTGCAGCTATCATTGCACGTGTACAAAAAGGTAAGGAATAATATGCCACCTTCTTCTTCACCCAAATACGGTGTCATTTGAACTTCGGAGGACTTTTGCAGTTTTTGTCCCATGTGCATGAAAGCTGTGTAAATAGAGTACCCTATTCTGCCTGGGTTTGTGGAAGAGCTTTAAAGATATGTTATAATGGTGTCTTAATAAATTCATTCGTGGCTTCTCCTTTACCTGAATGACAATCACGCATACATCTGTCCGTACATAAGAGGACAGTCTGTCTTACTCTGTCTGGTATTGCCTAGTGGTACATGTACTCGGCCTTTAATTACACCTGATAATATATCTTGATTTACATTGATTAGCCAGGCTGCTTTTTCCATGTCGCTTTGCATCTTCAGCCACAAATGAAGCAGATAGAAGGTGCTCAGAACACAGTCCTGAACATCCTGGTACCCAGATTCTGGACAGAACAAAAATTACAAAATCCGGATGTTTTATCCCTGCTGAATTTTGAATGCTAGAGTCCTCCTTATGACTGGCTGTGCCCTCTTGCAGAAGTCATGTTTGTTCTTCCAGGCAGTTTATCTAGGCAGCTATCAGCATTTTTCAGTTCTTGGCATTCAAATCAATTCATGCCTTTAAAAAAATAACATAGGAAAAAACTGTTTAAATGTAGGTGGTTCTGTACTTTGTATTATGTTTATGTGCTCTACAAGAAGCTTTATAAATTTCTCACTGACATCTGGGTTTTATTATTATCCAAGGCTGCACAGTGCTTTCTTGCCCTAAGTAACATGCTCAGCAATAGTTTACATAAAGTAAATATTTGTCTCTTTCCTTGGCTCTCTGTACACAGAATGGCTGTCATTAGGCTGTTGACATCAACTTTGCACTCATGACCTGCTGAGTTTATTGGAGAAATCCTGAATTACTGACTTCCATTGGCTGTTGATCAATTGGTGTGATTCATAGAATCATAGAATGGTTAGAGTTGGAAGGAACCTTAAAGATCATCGACTTCCAAACCCCCTGCCATGGGCAGGGACACCTCCCACTAGAGCAGGTTGCTCAAAGCCCCATCAAGCCTGGCCTTAAATACTTCGAGGGATGGGGCAAGCAGCTAGCCTGCACTTCCCTTCACAATGAACCAACATGATGAGTGTAAATAAATATGTATATGCATTTAAAAACTTGTCTCTATCAAGTAATTAGTGTATGTGCTTCGAGTGTTAAATTTGTACAATCACACTGACTTACGCGGCGATGGGGATGGCTTTTTCCTAAGACAGAACACAATTACACTAATGCTGGTCTCTATGGAGCACAGTATTTCATAACATTAACATAGAGGGTACTGTATCCTTTTGTACCAGGGCTGAGTATTTGGACATCATCAAACTGCACTGAAGTCTACACGGAGCAAGCCACCATCTTTGGGAGGCGTCTTCAGGCTGTTAGCAGCTGTTGTGCATGTTTTTAATGTGGAGCTAAGCCTGATTTCATGCTTGATAAAATGCCTTTCCATGCAAAACATAGTTAATTTACGATAGAAAATCAGTTGGGTTCAGTCAGGGTGATCTGTAGGAGTAGCTGGAGAGTGATAACACCAGTAGACCAAACCCGATTTAGAAAATTTGCACCATCTTGTCCCTTTTCTAAATGGATTAGTTTTCTATGTAACACCCTCTACATGCTAATTCTCTTGGCCAATAAACTACATGTTTGCTAAGCTGTTCTACTAGGCAACAGAAGGGGTTTTTTTGGCCTTTTCTGAGGCCTCAGAAGGGGAAACCAGCTGGGGTGGATATAGTATTATAATGGCTGTCTTCATTCGCTCTCTGAAGGCGTCCTGGTCACACCAGAAGCCTTCAGTAAGAACTTGTTTCCATGATCTGCGTAGAACTTCAAATCTCAACTGTGTTTGCCACGAAATGGTGTTTGAAGGACCTGCTTTGCTGAGAATGGCCGCACTGAAAGACTTTCTCTCGATGTTGTTCTGGCTCAGCCTCAGACAATGCAACGCAAGGAACTTCTTGAAAGAAGTCCTAGTGGTCTCCTGAGTGTTTAAACACGTAATCATCTGTTTGGGCACAGCCATGCCTGCTGACATATTACCCACAGCATCGTACTACAGCTCTGTTATTCAATTTGTGTCCTATGCAGCAGCTGCTGTGTAAAAACTGCCCGTCCCTGGCACTTCAGGTACTTCTGGTAGTACCTCACAATAAGCCTCAACTGAATTAAAATTGTTCAACTGTGATTTATTTCTCGTATGTTGAGGACAATGTCTGACCCTGATGATCTAGTGTTAGGTACTGAACTACCACTTCTTGCTGCAGAAGTGAACAGGTGACTGAAGAGAATGAGAAATACTTGCTTTAAGTGACTAGGAGTAATTAGCAGAATGCAGTGATTTATGCTGCATGTGTAAGAATTGCCTTGGTCTGTTTGGTTCACGCAGGTGAACACAGATTTCAGGTTATAGATTTCAGCTGCAATAAATGAGGAGCAGAAGGGAAGATCTGACAGCACTATTTATGTTTGGGATATTCAAAGGGTTCAAAAGAAACTTCTTTCTTTTTTGAACGTGTTAATTTCCAAATCAAACACTTGTTTTGGAGGCTGCCTGTCCTTTCGGCTGTGATTTCTTCCCCTTTCCTTTGGTGTGTGGGCTGTGGATTGGTTTGGTTTTTTTTTTCTCATTCTGGTATCTCACATTTGATCAGATTCATGCAGTAGCTTTGCCAATTTACACAGCACGCCTTGGCTAGAAAGATAGTGAATTGTGCAGTTCAGTGAAATCTGATTGCTCTATTTCAGATGTCACTAATATTATCTATTTAAGAGAGAATGCCTATTGACCTATTTCTAGGTCATCAAACGATCTTTTCCCAGTTGCCCAACCCACAAAATTACAGCAGGTTTAAAACCCAACAAAATTAGCCAGCAATCTGGACTGTGGTGAATTCTATCTACATCATCTTCCCATCACTGGGAACTCCTGTTCCCAAACATGGACAGTCACAGATGCTGCAGAGAGCAAAGTCCAGAAAGAATTCTCCCAAAGAATGAGTAAAATGGACAAACCTTAATTTTAATGTATTTGCATATGAGGAATGTGAAACAACAGATGTATTCAGGATACCTGCTGGTGAGAAAGCCTTGGAAAAACCAATAGACAGGGCTGAATGTACCCTGACAAATAATTGCAGTATTTTATACGAATATCTGTCTTACAACCCAATCTGAGAAGAACCAGGGTCTGAAACAAGTTTTTCTGAGAGGTTCTGAGAGAAGCCAAGGTTTTCTGGAGGCACTCAAGCCTGTTTCATTCCAAACACCCAATTGACTGAGGCCTGAAATTCATATCAGTGATTCAGCAATGGGATTTTAATCTGAACAGCACCTTCATTTCATGGTCTTTTGCTTCATCTTCAGTACAGAAGATAGAATATTAACAAGAATGGGCTTTAGCCAGTTCATTCTATGCTTGGGATTCTCCAGGCTCTTATGACTCCAGGTTTACCTCCACTGCTGCCACCGAATTCTTTTTTGCTGTGATCAGTTCCTATCACAGTAATGTATAACTGCTCGGGTAGCATTAACTTCCAGTCTTATTTATTGCATATCTTTCTCTCAGCTGTGAAATCAGTTCCATATATACAGTTAGGATGTCTGACTCTGCTTCTTTGGAAAGCTGAATATAGCTTTTGACTTTCTCTGCACTTTTTTGGTAGTCAGTGACTAAGAGTGACTAACTGCATGGACACTGCTTATTGCATTTTATGTCCACTTCCCTTCCTACAGTGATACACATTACCTAACTCAAGGAGAACAGAACCCACCTAGAAATAATTTTAACTTTGTGCTGCCTGCTAAAGAGTAAGTTGATGACTCTTGAGAGAAAAGAATATTGCTCCAAGACATGCTTCAAAGTTTCCTACAAGCACTAGCTATGTTGTATGGATATTCTGATATTTACTCCAAACAGGTTCAGAACGTAAATCAGTGTGGCATCCAAGCTCTGATTCATCTCTCATGGTGATATTTCATATGACTTAACTCAAACAGTAAAAGGAAGCGTGCAAGAAGTGGAAATACACTCAGGTGTCATGGCAAAAAATATAGAGACACTGAGAGTACAGTAATGACATCAGGAAAGCCAAAGCACATGTGGATTTAAATCTAGCAAGAGATGTGAAAAGCAACGAGAGGGGCTTCTGCAAGTGTACCAGCAGCAAAAAAGAAGACTAGAGAAAATATGGACCTGCTGCTGAATGGGGAAAAGAAAACTAGTGACAGAAGCAGCCAAGATATTCAATGCCTTCTTTGCCTTGCTTTTTACTGGTAGGATTTCCCTTCAGGAAACAGAGTCCCTGAGCCTATTGTTAAAAGTCTGGAGCAATGAAGATTTACCTCCACTGAGGAAGACTCAGTGAGGGAACACTGAAACCAGATGGACATACGCAAGTCCACAGGACCTGATGGGATGCGTTCATGAAGGCTCATCAAGCTGGCTGATGTCACTGAGCCACTGTCATCATGACTCTTGGTTATCTTTGGAAGATCCTAGTGATCAGGAGAACTTCCTGAGGATGAGAAAGAAGCCAGAGTAACTCCTAATATTAAGAAGGGTAAGGTGCAGGACCTGGGGAACTGCCGGCTGATCAGCTCAACTCAGTCCCTGGGAAGGTGTGGCAGCACCTAATCATGGAAGCTGTTTCCAGACCCAGTATCAACAAGGTGATTAGGAGTAGTCAGCTCACATTTGTGAAGGGAAAAATCACACCCAAGAACCTCACAGCCTTTGCAATGGAATTACAAGCTCAGTGGGCGAGAGAAACACGAATGATATTTGTGGTCTTGACATGTGCAACTTTCCACACTATATCCTGTAACATCCACGTTGATAAACCCATGAAGTACGGATTAGATAAGTGAAGTGGATTGACAACTGTCTGAACTACATGTGCTGGAAGGGGTGTAATCGGTGGCACGAGTCCAGCTGGATGCCAGTTACTACTCATGTACCCCGTGGTGCATACTGAGACCAACACTTTTTAACATTGTTATTGACAACATGGATGATGTGAGAGATTGCACCCTCAGCAAGTTTGCAGATGACACAAAGCTGGGAGGAATAGCTGAAACGTAGGATGGTTGTGCTGCCATTTAGAAAGGCTGGAAAAACCTATTGTCAGAAATCTACTGGTGTTCAGCAAAGGAAAAGGCCAAGTCCTGCACCTGGTGAGGATTAACCTAATCCAAGCTGGGGTAGGACTGGCTGGAAAGCAGCCTTGCTGAAAAAGACTTGGAGGGTTTAGTGAACAAGCTGATCGTGAGCCAGCAATGTACCCTGTGACAAAGAAGGCCAGGAGCACCCTAGGCTGTGTTTGGAAAAACATGGGCAGCAGGATGAGGGATGTGATCCTTTCTCTCTGGGGCAGTGTCTAGCTCTGGGCTTCCCAGTTCAGGAGAGACATGGAGATACTGGACAAGTCCAGTAGGGGGAAACTGAACTAATTAAAGGATTGGAGTGTCTGCCTTAGGGCAGCAGCGTGCTGAATTTGCTCCATTTCATTAATGTCTTTCTTTTACTGGGGGACCGAAGCCAGATGCAGTCTTCTAAATACAGTCTAATGACTGTCAGGTAAAGGGGAATAATCTTTTCCCTCCTGCTACCAGCTGTGCTCCCGTCTTTACAGCCAACAGTCCTGTTGGCAGCCTTTGCTGCTTGGGCACGTTGATGGCTCATGTTGAGTGTGCTGCCTACCAGGACCAGATCCCCATGTCCTTTTTCCTGGAGCTGTTGCTTAACCTGTATTCTTGCAAAAACTTCTTCCGTGACTGGTGCAGGATTTTACATTATTCCTTGCTGAATTTTCTAAGATTCCTGTTGTCCCATTACTTCAGCCTTTCTAGATGGCAGTCTTGACCCTCGGCACTTCAAACTGCCTCCTCTGCCCTCCGTTCCCTTTGACTGGGGAAAACCTGCAGCTTTCATGAGAGTCCACTGAATTGCCTCCTCAAGTCCCTGGTAAAGAGGTTAAAAAGGAGAGATCTCAGAGCAGACATCTCTGGTCAGCTTCTTACCTCATGGTAGAGAATGACCCATTAACCACGGCTCTCTGAGCCCAGTCATCCAGCCAGTTATTTACCCGTGTAGCTGCCTGCCCATTGCGAGTTACACTCCTACTGCTTTGAATAAACAAAGAAGAGTATGTGGGAAGACTAAGAAAACAAACACATAGTTCTTCCCTTAGTTACCACAAACTCATAAAATGCAATCGGATCTATCAGAGGTGTACACCCATTGTCTGTACTACTTTCTTATAATTTCAACTCAGAAGCAAATACGCATGCACTGCTGAAAGTAGAAATCAATCACTGCTGGAAAAAGACTTGTGCCTGTCTTAGCTGGGATAGAAATCACTAAAAAACTCTCATGTGTGTCCCTCATTATCTAAATATTTACAGCTATATGACCTTACAAAGAATTACTTGGCAGAATTCTGTCTTTGGAGACTAAGAACCACTTGTCTTAGAAATTTCTTTATAGCATTATATTAATCTGACAACACATTTCCTATTTCTCTAGACATAAGGAAATTTTGACATGAATCAGCTTTTTTCATTCATAGTTTTTCTTCACTTAGAAGCCATCTGATGACTGTGTTCTAAATATATACTCAGGAAGATCACAGATTCATTGCATTGTCTAGGTTGGAAGGGGCTTTTAAGATCATCTAGTCCAACCATCAACCTAACTCTGATTTAAAAAATCATCACTAAACCATGTCACTAAACACTATGTCCACCCATCTTTTGAATACCTCCAGGGATGGTGCCTCAACCACTTCCCTGGGCAGCCCATTCCAATGCTTAATAACCCTTTCTGTGTAAAAAATTTTCCTGATATCCACCCTGAACTTCCCCTGGAGCAACTTGAGGCCACTTCCTCTTGTCCTGTTGCCCGTGACTTGGGGGAAGAGACCGACCCCCGCCTCTCCACAACCTCCTGTTGAATAGTTGTACTGTAATTCTTATTTTCTTGATAGCAGGTATAGACTGGCAGTGAGCATCAAAGGCAGGCTGCTCCATGGAGGTCATGGAGCTGGAAGCAAACCACATTAGCAAGTGACCTTGCCAGCAAGGCCACAGGTCCACAGTAGAAGAGCAAAATGAGCAGAATATGTTTGTTGATGGTAACCAAGTTCAGCCGTGAGTCCAAATCACTGCACAACTCCACAGTGATGAGGCAGGTCCAATGTCAAGACAGGAATTCAAGTTTGTGGGTAAAGGTCTGGGTCTGTATCAGCAGGACACATGGTTAGATATGGACATTGCTGCATTGGAGCTGCAGCGTAGCACAGGCATGGACCAAAGGCAAGATCCTCAGTTTAAAGGCAACTGCCAGAAGTAGTGAGAGGAGACCCTGCTGTGGCTTCTTAGCAGTTTTTGCAGGGGGTGTTAAATGCATAAGACCTACAACTGCCATAGAACAGTAATACCTTTGTCCCTGCTCTGGAAATGAACTTCTTTGTAACTGAGGTGTCTTTGGATTTTAACACCCAGTAGAGAGCACTGTCTTAGTTATCTGCCTGGCTGCAGAATAGTGAGTAGCTCCTCCAGGCTTTTACTGCTGCCAAAGTGGTTCCATCACTGATGATGTGGTTAGCCTTTCCTCTCAGAAAATCACAGCTACAGGGCACGATCTTTTGATCCAGGTTTTCACTTCAAGGATGTAGCCTTCATCTGTGTGTATCAGGTGACTCCGTGTCACAGAAGCAATGGCGCAACCACTGGTGTGCCAGCAGCAGTTCTTGTCAAGTATAAAAGGGCAGGACGATAGGAATCCAAGCCCCAGTGGATGCTCCTACTGTGATAATTGTGCCGTTTCAGCTTCGTCCCACCTGAGGAAGGTTTGCAAAGCTTTGTGTCCTGGAGCAGAGCACCACAGTAGTGCGGGTATTGTATGATTTGAAGATTGAAAAGCTTAGAGATTTGCACTGTGCAAATCTCCCTCTTTTTTTTTTTTTTTTCAGCTGGTATTGCAGATACACCAGAAGTTACTCTGTCACTGATGATGATTTCTTTCTGGGTTTGGGGATTCCTTGCTCCAACTGATTTCTACTGGTCTATTTACACTTACACAGTGAAGAAAAACATACCCATTTCCCAAAACGAAGAACCACATATTCTCTGGATTCTCAATAGCATTTTAACTGTTGACATGAAAATTAAGAACTGACGTGACATCTAATATAATGACCACCAATAAGAAAACCTACTGAGTTATGTGGGTCACATCGTGATTTTGGGGTGGCATAGCTTACGCTTAGATGCGTGATGTTTTGTCCAGAGAAAACCATGTTGTCTTCCTATTAGCAATAATTTGGTTTTAGCTTTGCTGCCTCATGTCTGTTACATTAACGTGGCCAACAGAAGAAGCCTGAGTGGCAGAACGGTGTGTGCTTCTTGAGAATCTCTTTCCTTGACAGACAAAAAAAAAAAAGAAAAAAGGAGGTTGCTGTTTTCTTTACTGTGTCTGATAAAAGCCAGCAGCCTTGTAACTGCAAATTGTGAAGTGTTTCAGTGAGCAGTTCTATCTGTGTTCACGTTGTCTTTATTTCATGCCAAGGGGCTGACAAAGTCCATTTTAACTGTCATTTATTAAACTGTAGCCTGAGAATTGCATCCAGGAATGTCCAGCTTGTTCAGAGAGAAATTGTTATTTATAACTGCTTCCAGCCTGCTCTTTCTGTAATTTAAAGCATTTTATGCTACAGCCAGCTGTTCAAACATATAGCTGTGCATATGTAGAACACTGACACTTTACTTTGAAGTCTGAATCATTTCAAAAGAAACCACCCTCCGCTTTCTCAACTCAGTATTGGTACTGGTCTCCCCCACCCCACCCCGATTATTTTGGATTCCAAGCAGCCAAATGTAGTTTTTTATTACTTGAACATAGCTCTTCTCAAGAAAAGTTAATTGCAATGCGTTGTTTAGAGAGAGTAATTTTATTTTCTTAGATGTTGCTTTAACACCTCTGACCCCTGGCTAGAAATGAGCACATTTGTACGGGGAGGTGCTTTGTGTACCCAGAGTGAGGACGTACAAGTGTGATGCAGAGAGCATCAGTTGATCTGCAGGTACTAATGAAGAAAAACTGCTTTTGGATACCTGTCAGCTTTGAATAATTTTTGGTTGTAGCAGATGATTTCCACTTACTACTAAAGGAAGTGAACTTTTTTATCATAATGGCTTAGTTCTTCCACCCTCCTATATTTGTTCAGGTGAACTGAATGCTACAATGAAGGTGAGAGCTAGGAAGGACATTTTTTTAAAAAAAGTTCTGGAAGATATACAGCTCTGGTTCCTCCAAACACAAGCTGACCAGAGAAAACATGCAAGGATTTTGCAAGATTTGAAGGATTTAGGTTTCCCTGTGGGCAGGCAGTCTATTCTAGAATTGCTTGTTTCAGATTTTCTTGTACTCTGCTTTGGGTACCTGCTACCACTGAAGAGTGGTAGAAAGTGGGGGCCTTCTTTGCTGCTAACAGGGTGTTTGCTTGCTAACTCATGGTGTACAGAAAAAAGTTGCCACTTGCTGAGCTAGTGTTGTTATTTGCCTCTTTTCTTTATAGTGCAGACCAAATTGGGTCTAATCCTAGCACCTTCCCAGTACCTGAAGGGAGCCTACAGGAGAGATGGGAAGGGACTCTCTGTCAGGGGGTGAAGCGATAGGAGAAGGGGTAATGGTTTTAAATTGAAAGAGGGGAGATTTAGATTAAATACTTTGCAATGTTTTCAGCAAGATTCTGCAGGACTTCTAGGAGTTGGTAGTTTAAGGACATGTATTATAAAGTTTCTTGCTGTAACTTTTACTTCATGTGTCTTTTTTATTTCCTTCCCATTCTCCCCTTGCTGCCTTGAATACTGTTACAAGGACTTAAACTTTTCAAGCTCTTGGGAAACTTTTACAAAGAGTTTGCTTTGTCATGTGCTCATTTTATGTTTCCTGTTACAGGTGACAGATAAATATATACTCTGAGGCTTTTGAGATTGTATTTCTCCAAGATTATTTCTGATATTTCCGGTATATCACCAAAAAGCCTCGTATCATTTAGTAAAGTTAACACAGATTGTTAGAAATGTTAGAGATAACAAGATAAAGGAAAAATTTTACTTCACAGCCCTTTTTGAATAATGCTATTTGCGAAAGGAAGACTAACATAAATGCTATTAGTGTCTGTCGTGATTTGCTTCTGCGAAGTGTTCTGGATTGTATCATCTAGACTGCTGTTAGTATTTACAGCCATATCGAGCATGTTAATTCTCAAAAAAACCTCCCTGCTGCATGGAAAATATTTTTCATTCTATGATCCATTCCATAGCGTATATGATCAGTGATGGTGTAAACGTCTGACTGTCTATTGGTTGCTGTCAGGTCAAAGAATATACAAAGACTTGATAAATCATTTCTGTAAGAAAGGCAGTAACAGATAGCTTTCCTATTGCCCTGTATCACAGAGCTGGACAAACCTGTCTGTGTCTAAGAAACATCTGTTTTAGTAACTCTTCACGCAAATGTGCTTTGTCTTTTCCTTTAAAACAAATCATCCTTTAAATATTTGCTTTACTTTTGGGGGATGTAATGCCACCTATCAGTAGGATGTCTGTGAAATTTTTACTGTAATGATGTTGTGTAGGATTCTTTTGCTAAAGCTATGTGAAGTTTCAATGAGGTGTGAATTCAACAGAAATTTACTGAGAAAACAAAAATTGTCCAGAGGAAAACTTTGTCATTTTCTTTAAAGGACCAAGATATTCAGCCTTTTAACCACACCATTTTCACTGTCCGTGACCTTGTTGGAAACTTCATAGAATCATAAAACTGTATGGGTTGGAAAGGACCTTTAAGATCATCTAGTCCAACCATCAACCTAACTCTGATAAAAAACAACAACCCATCACTAAACCGTGTCACTAAGTGCTATGTCAACCCATCTTTTGAATAGAAATTAAATAGACAATTTCACATTACTTTGCTAATAATGAGATGATCATGACTAAGAATATAGCACAGCCCCAGTTCAGGGGAGTGTTTCAGCATATCTCTGGTTTTAGAAACATCCCACTCACATCACTGGGGTGACGTGACCCAAAAGGCATATCTTTTAGTGCCATCTCTAAGTGCGAATCAGTCTAAGAAACCACCATCCTGCAGCCTACCAATACATTGAAAAGAGGTTTGAAAAGGTCAAGTATCTCCTGAAACTACAGTAGCAGAACTTGGGAAGTAGTTCTTTTAAACTTCCCAGGACTGTGCTCATAAAAATCAGTCGGAAGGAAAATGCCTGGCAAGCCAAGCTGTAATTAATGATTAGGTATTTGTATACTGATATTTATCATAAAATTAATGGGAGGGATTTTTGTAGCAGCCCAGGAGCCTGAAACATCTTCCATGTTTCCTTTAAGTTGTAATTTCTACTCACCCTTTTCTCCTATAGACCTTCTTTTTTAAAGCATCTTCTTTAAAAGAAATGCTGTTTCCCACTCTTCCACTCCTCCCAAGATTTTTCTAAAGGCATGTTACTTCCTTAGGAAGACAGTGGAACATGTTCTTGACTTAAGCTACATGCGTAAAAGTTTGCACAAAGCGGCTTCGAAGTTCTCAAAGCAGACTTGCTACCTCCTAGTCTCCTTTAAAATGCTAACAATATTCACAGTGACGTAACGAGTGAATAATGATAGCCACAAAAAATTATTGTCCACCTGTAAAACAAATTCATTAAAATGCAGGTTGGAAGGAAAGGAACTCTGAAGATAGCCTCTACCATCTTCCTACTCAAACAGGTCATGATCATGACCATATCAGATTTGGCTTTGTCTGGTTAGCCTCAGATTTCCTAGATGTGATGTACCTCCTTGGAGATAAATATTTTAACACTTCTAACTGGTTGGTATACATGGCATTGCCTATAGCCTGGAAATGGAAAGCAAAGCATAATGCTTCTTGGAAAGATGATCCTGCAAGCAGCACTGGCAACGTCATTCTCTTCCGTGTACACTCTTACTCAGTCCTGCCCTAACACAACACCGGGTTCCAGTTACTGCAGTCTGTAGCTAGGATCATGGAATCAGGGAATTGTCAGAGTTGGAAGGGACCTCTAGAGATCATCTCGTCCAACTCCCCGGCCGAGAGCACATCCCTCAGGACTGCATCCAGGCAGGGCTTGAAGATCTCCAGAGAGGTGACTCCACACTCTCCCTGGGCAGCCTGTTCCAGGGCTCTGGCACCCTCACCAAAAAGTGTTTCCTCATATTTGAATGAAACTTCTAGCTTGTGCTGGAAGGGTTTGTACTGTACGGCCAAGGAAGAAGCCAGAGCTCTATCTACTTCTATTATCATCAGCAGTGGTTCTGGTGTGAGCGTTGAAGAGAAAGGACTGAAAAATAAAATTATGTTTTAGATAAATAAATGAAGTAGCTATTTTAAGGGGCCATTTTTCAACTATGCTTTAATCAGATATTCCTACATTATGTACTCATTTCCCCAGCATTAGAAAACAATTTGATGCGAAATACTTGTCTGGAGAGCATATTAAATTAGCATAGAATTCTGAGTGCTCTCAGTTCTAAACATGTTTTGCAAAATCTGTGCTTAAAAATTGAGTTATTAAATGTGATTCTAAAATAAATAGTTTTAATCCTCATGGCCTCTCATAACCCTTAGCGTGCTGGGGGCAAATGAAGTGGAGCTGCACAGAAAAAATTGTCACAACATAGCAGTGGATGATTTTTTTTAAAGATCTGCACCTAGAAAAACATATTTCACAACCTGTGAATCCAGACTGCTGTAATTCAAACAGTAACTCCATTGATCGATGTATGGAATGAAAGAAATTCCTATGAAATGTAGGAAACTGTAGAAGGAGTTGGTAGAGGTAGTCACTAGGGCAGCCTGTATAAAGAAAACAGTCAAGTAGTGTGTGATTTAAAAAATATCCTTTTATTTTATAATCATGTTTTAGGTATGATGCCCACTGATGTTGCATTCAGATGACACATTTAGCAGAGGATACTTTGCTGGGCACACGAAGTAAAACACACTTTGTCATAAGTGAATTTGGTTCAGAGCTAAGCAATAAATTCCCCTTCGTTTTCACCTTTAAAATGAAGGGAGTTTTGAAACTTCTTGTCAGGAGCATGACTGTCATAAAGAAGTATGATGAAATTACAAAAACATGAAGAAGAAAGTGGAGAAGGATCACATTTAAGTATACAGTTCATCTGCTTCCTCTCTCAGCTTGGGATCCTCTCAGAAATTAAGCAGAAAAAGGTGACAAGTATTCAAATACAGTTTCAATTTACTTTTCCCTAACTCTAAATTTCCAAAAGTTGAAACTAGATGTGTTCCTTGAAGCATCGTTTTGTTTCTGAAGAGAGTGAACACTGGAAATATTCCTAGCACATCCATTTATAAATGATGCTGTAATATGTGTAATGTATAAATTGTCTGTGGACTTGATTATATTTCACAGTTTTCAATGGAAAAGAAATTGAAAGAGCAGACTGAAAGGCTGTCAGCCAAGTAGAATAATTTCAGCAATCAGGACCCAATCCTCTGAATGAGCTGAAGGATTTACAATTCCACATAGAAGCAGGTCGGTGTGAATTAAAGATAATTATATTGAAGATATTGAAGAAATAGGATGTGAAGTAGGATCAAAATACAGTTTGGAAGTAAAAGTAGACAGATATATCTGGCATTCCTTTCTTTCTTACTATGCACCTACACAGAAAGCACTGATATAAACGTCAGAAATACTGGAATATCCAGTACATCCACCACAAAAAGTCACAAAGATCTATCACACAGTTATTCATACAGAAATGAGTAATTACGAGTAATGCAACGTGACTAATAAAAAAGGCAATAGCTGTTTATACCTTTTTCAGAATGCTCAGAAACTACCTTTTTATTACTGTATTTATTTTCCATCATAGAAAAAAATGGCTGAAATATGCATCGAATAGGAAGCCTGCACTGATGTGTGACTTTAATGTGTAACAGAAGACTCAGTCTGGAGAGTTTATGTATGGAGTTTGTAGCAGGTAGTTTTCTCCGCTTCATACTGCTTGTAACAGAGGAGGGAGACATCTGTAGAGGATTTCACACAGGTGGATTACAGGAAGGTAACTGAACTGGCTTAAAAATTGTCAAAATCCAATCTATTCAGTTGCATCATTGAATAACCGTTAGCATATCTTGGTTTAGATGGATGCAAGAACATTTTTGTATCACAAAAAAGAAGGATGTGTTCGAGAACTTTTAAAGCAGAGTAAGAGGCTTTCCAAGAGCTGTCTGATCATGAAAGGATGCAGTTAAAACATGGCTAAGAAATCATCCAAAAAAGTTCTGAGACTGTATTTTAAGATGTGTTGAACAACAGTGAAGATTTTTGAACATTTTTTTTTTTTTAAATGCTTTAGGAGTAAGCTATAGAAACGCTTCAGGAATTATGAACCACAAAAAAAATTGCAGTTCCACAATCATTAGTAGCTCATCTGCACATTATCCAGTCCTGAAAATACTTCTTTGATATCAGGCAGGCAGGATGTTTCACTGCTTCAGATGAAAATTTGCCGTATGCCTGCGTCTGGTCCAGATCAAGGTACTAAAATGGGGCAATCCAGCAAATACACACATTTCTACTTACTGCTTGAGGCTCAATTCTACCTTATTGGCTTTACCAGTGAGGAGACAATCAATCCCTGGCACTCTATATGAACCTAAACTAGAAAATGCTACCTTAACATTAGGCGGTGGTGGTAGACTAGATGATTTCCAGAGGTCCCTTCCAACCCCATAGCATTCTGTGATTCTGGGATATTTTTATAAAACTCCAGAGACCGTGAAATCAAAATTTATTGTCTTGTTAAATTACCCTAGAATTATAATTCAAAGGCATTAGGCCTGGCTTCATGATTTATTTTACAATGAGGTTTTGTTGTGTTGCTTTTCACTAATTAAAAAAAAACAACCAACAAACAATAAACTTTTGTAAAAAACTGAAGAGACCATAAAATGGCTGCAGGAAAATAATCAGAGTTCACAAGATATTTGCAGTCCCTGTTGAACTAACTTTATCTCGCCTATATGAAGTTTCCTTTTCACTCAAAAGATGGTACAGTTAGTTAATTTCATTAGTAAGTAATGTTATGGTAAGTTTATGGTAAGTAATTTTTTGGGAAGTAGGTGCTATGGTCCTCTTAGCAGTTAATGACCCATCAGTAAAATAAATTTTCATTTCCAAAGGGAAGTATGTTATTTTTCCAGTTGTCTGTGGAGGGCATGTGCTTTTTTCCCCCTCACTTTTCAGCACATTATTGCTTTGCCTTGTGCCCGCTATTTGTTTTTCTCCAAGAGAGTAAACCACAACCATTCCTCATTGAAGAGCTCCACGTCTCTGTGGTGCTTGTTGTATTTGGGTGCAGCCAGCATCCCGGAGAACTAAGCTTGTATTTTCCTTCTGTGCCACTGCTGGACTAAGTACAAATACAAGTGCTTATTTCAGACTTGTCTTAATGGAAATAAATGAGCAATAAATATCCCGTCTTTAGTCTGAAATAGCCGTAGCTGCCACACAGGCAAAGCAGCATAAGGTCCTGCTGTTAGCAAACACTTCACCAACTGCTTCAAAACTAGACTGAGCAGCTCTTGTTCAGGAAAAAATCTGTTACCACATACTGTTTTAATGTTTATGGGGATTCCAGAGTGGTTGCATAACCTGAATGGATTTATTATGCTTGTGCATTTTGGATCTTATAGTCCCAGAAAGAATATTTTTGTCATTATAAAGGCACAACTGGGTAGGTTAATTTTTTTTTTTTAAATAAATTGTGCATAATACAAATGTATCTCAGCAGCATTGTTTAAGAGCAGAGTACAGGCCTGTAGGCTTTTGGTGCATCATCACACCATCATGGTTAACCACCTGAGCAGTCTGGCAGTTTGCACAGCAAAAGTTATCCAGTCCTTTGATTTTTAGACTATTATTTTTTAGTTGAAAATATAATGAGAATTCCAAGTGGGAAGTCAATCAGGGCGTCTATTCACTATGAAAAATATTTTGAAATGAAATGATAAGAAAAAATGGGAAAAACAAATACTTTAGAATCCATTATTCGGATAATAATATGGATTATTTTAATATATATTACTGCGGCCTATCTGGATCCCTTTTCACCTTTTTTGTCTCTCAAGAATTCAACTCTCTCCCCTGCAAAATGTTGTGCTTGGCCGCCTTCTGTTCCCTTTGTTTTTCAAGACACTTGCGCAACTCTTCTTCAATTGCTGTACTCTTAAGAATCACTGATGGATGGAGGCAAAGGGTGAAGGAACTGTACAGGCAGGCTTGACCATCTGTTGTGATTTTGTTTCTTGGTCACAGAACCGCAGAATCACACTATCACAGAATGGTCTAGGCTGGAAGGGATCTCTGGAGGTCACCCAACTCCCCTGCTTGACCAGAGCCACCTACAGCCTGTTGATGTTTTGAGTACCTCCAAGGATGTAGGCTCCACAAAATCCCAGAGTAACCTGTGCAAGCGCTCAGTCACCCTCACAGTGTTTCCTCATGCTCAGAGAGTTTCCTTTCCTGTGTTTCAGTTTGTGTTCATTGCCTCTTTTCCAGACACTGGGCATCACTGCGAAGAGCCTAGCTCCATCCTCTTTGCACCTTCCTTTCTGGTATTTATATACATTAATAAGAATATAATAAATAAGGTCCTCTGTGTCAGGTCCTTTATATTCTTTTGAGAAAGTTGCCTCTCAAAGCTACACAAATATAAGGCTTCAAAGGACTCAAGCTCTCTTTTCTCTAGCCACATTTCCTCTGGAAAACACATCTGTGTGTGTATATATAAATATGTATATAGAGAAAAAAGCTCTGTCTGGTTCTTCCTTTGCTTACAAGGAAGTCTTTGCCACTATGACCAGTGGACCAGGGTACCACTTTCTCAAAAAGTGTTTATGAAGGCAAGGAAAAGGCACAAAAGGAAGTACAATGGTGGAAGCCTGCTTTTTTTTTTTTTTTTTCCTAACTACATCTGTTATGTTGCTGTTCAAATACAGCACTGCTTTGTAAGTAGATTGCTTATTATTAACGGTCTGCTGCCATGAACTGTATCACTAAGTAGCTATTTCTTTTAGTAATTAATAGTTGTTATTATTAATATACAAAGTTACAAAGCAAGACATAAGTGTAAAGATAGTGGCAGTATTTCTGGTATTTCCTTTGAACACTGTTTTTCCTCTGAGTCAGAATGCGTATCTTTCTGTTGCTTCCCTTTCAGATTGGCACAGACCCCTCCATTGGGACACAACTCTAGATATCTACTCATTGTATTTTAAAAAAAAAATAAAAATTTTTACTTTCTTGCTCATCAGAACTTGCTAGGTCACTTCAGGTCACTGCAGATGTTCACATACCAGATACGAGAGTGTAGCCAAATACATTAACATCTCTGTGACTGGCTACGCGGTCATGTAACAGAACCGCAAAATTTCAGTTGCAGAAAGACACATCCTGTCAGATCCAAGATAAATGTCTTGCCCTGTTGAGTCTGAAGTTCGGCAGTTGCATTCTATAAGCCAAAATAATTTTGTGATTATTTTCCTTACTTTAAAATAACATAAAACCCCTTTACATTGGACCCCACAGGCTGTATCAGCTAGTTCCTTGGTGGTATTCCAAAGCAAGCGACTCAGTTGCCAGATAGACCACTGGGAACTGACCTGGATCACAAGGAAGTTAATCTTTATGGAAGAGTTCTTGGGGAGGTTGTGGGGAAACTGATACTTTCGATCTCTGTGCTGTAAATTTCAATGTTCTGGTTATACCTTCTACTTTCAGCTGCAATGAGGACGTAAAGTTGTATTTTATGTTTCTGTGGAACATATTTGCATTTAAACAAGAGGGTGATGATTAAACAAGAGGGTAATGTAATAACAGATTGCTCTTGTTGTCAACCACATATTTCTACATTTGCAGAGTCTCAGTTTGGGTATTGCAGAGTCTCAGCTGCTGTATTACATAAAACTTTCACAGCTGTACTGAAAGCAACAGAACTAGCATAATTCACCTCATCTGAAATCAGTTACACTATTTTGCTTTTCTGACAGCTACAGAGCATTTGAGAATCAAGACACCAATTTAAAAATTAACTCTCCTCCTCAATTTTCAGAACTGTTTCAGGTTTAACCTATTACAGTATGGTTACAGTATGATTCTGCTGTTAATTGTGTGTTATTACTGCTGTGTTTGGTGTACAGTGCAGCATGTAAAAGGACAATCAAAGCTCACCAAGAAGTCCTAACGGTCAGCTTTCAGGCCACGAACCTGAACATGTTGAGTATTTTGTCAACAGGACTTTTATGCCCTGCTGGATGCCAGTGAAAAATCAGTGAAGCTACCCACTGTCAAATGGTGATGCAGGGAGCTGCACCTACTCTGTTTTCTAAGCAATCCATTTTTACCTGTTGAACCATTAACTTTGAAGGAGGACTAACTGAGATAGGTTTGGATTTTTCCACTTGTTTCTCTCTCGTTAATTACACTTTCCAGTACCTGGTCTTTTACATATTTACATATTACTGTTATATTTTTCCAAGGCATGTGTTGTGATTTGAGAGTGCAGTTTCTAATAAATGGATTTATCCAGATATACCACTTCAGCTAAACAGTATCCAGATGCACCAGGTTCTAGATTTCTCACACAGAAGTCAAGCTGAAAATGTGACCTTAATTAGATCACATTGTATGCATGCATGCATACACATGTGCAAGGAGGCTAATCTACTCGGTTATGGAATATACTTATTTGTCAAACACCTCGGCCAGCAGAATAGGTTTTCTCTGTTGATTCTAGAGCAGTTGTGATAATTGGCGCATGATCAGAAAAACATACATGGGTATTACTATTCAATTACTAGGACAGTTAGTGAAACAAAAGAAAAAATCCCATATAAGCTTAATATTCTTTACAAAGAATGATAAGAGAGAGGGAAATTCTAGATCCTGTTCACTTTACATTTTCTGATAGCTGTGCAAACGCAAACAGGGAACAGGAGAGAGGGAGGTAGAGGTTTGGAAGATTATTGTGACATCCTTGTTGACAAGAATGACAACACATTCAGAAGAGACTGAAGACTTGGATATCTCTTGGTCTTATACAAACTCATTACTGTCCACCGGGCTGGCACACCATATGCCACAAAACAAGGCTAAGCTGAGCTATCTTCTTGGGGAACAGGGCTGCAAGCTCTACCTGTAAAAGTTTTAAAGAAGCCTATGGCTTGAAAAATGCCTCCTGAAGCTGGAATTCAGCGCACTGGATAGCATGTCTTTGTCCAACATTTCTGGCAAGAAGCTGATACAGAAAGTCAGAACAAAGATGAAGTCATATTTGACTATGTATGGCACAGTGGAGGAGGAAGGTGATTCCAGCTTGTGGTGGAAGAATAAGGAGGGGGGAGCGAATGACTGAAAGCATCTGGAAAACTTGGTCAGAACTTGGAAAGGTTAGCCTTTAGCCTGCACGATGCTGTAATTTCCACTCCGTGAAGACTTCTGTTGAAGTTCTGACACACCACAGCGAGGGCTTTAGTTCAGACACAATTAAAACTTCACGCAACCTAGTTGTGTTATTACTAATACACATCTGTGCTTGGCACCAGGGGAAACAGTCAAACCAGTGTCTTACAATGCAAATGAGGGTTCAGACAGTGAAAATGAATAGCAAAGCCTATAATCAAAACCAAAAATTGCCAACAACCTTGTGGCTTGTTGTTTTTTATTATTTCTTTTTTGATTGTCTGAATCTTCAACTGAAATGAGCATGAACAAAAAAGCAGCAAGTTTTAAGGACATCCCTTTTTCTTCATCACAACAGTAACAGCCTTGAGAAAGTAACCTTTGAAATTTCAGCCAAAACTAGAGCATTTTTTTCTTGTCAACTACAACTAACATTTTAAAAAAGCAGCCAACAGGTCAACGCGTTTAATGGATTTGCAAGTATCAGATGCAGATCAGCTGCATTCTTCAAATTTGGGGTAACACGCCTTTGAGACTCACCTGGGAAAGACTTAAAGGGGCTGCAGCGACGGGCGGGCCCTGACTGCTGGAGAGGCGGGGTGAAAGCGGGGGTTGCGGCCGCCTCCCTCCCCTCAGGGAGACCCGGGCCAGGCCTGAGGGCCGGGCTAGGCCTGAGGGCCGCTCCAGGCCCGGGCTAGGCCTGAGGGCCGCTCCAGGCCCGGGCTAGGCCTGAGGCCCGGGCCAGGCCTGAGGGCCGGGCTAGGCCTTAGGGCCGCCTCAGGCCCGGGCTAGGCCTGAGGGCCGGGCTAGGCCTTAGGGCCGCGGCAGGCCTGCAGGCCGTGGCCGCCCTCCGACGGAGGAGCAGCGTGGCTCTGCCGCTTACAACGACTTTCGAGGCTCCCCGTCCTGTCACAGAACGGCGGAGGGGAAGGCGGGACTCCCAAACTTCCCTCCCCCGCAAGAAGAGGGCCCGCCCGAGGCCGGGGAAGGCGGGAGTAGGCCCCGGGAGGCGGGAGTAGGCCCGAGGGCGGTTTCGTGAGGGCCGTGAGGAGGAGCGGTTGTGGCCTGTGTCCCCTCAACCGCCTCTGCAGCCAGGGCACTGGGACGTGGCTTTCCTTTTTCCAGGTTCAGGCCCAGCTGTATGTACACCTTTACGAACTTATCCACAGTTTGAGGGTTTTGTCATGTTTTGTGAAAGTTCAGGAAGGTATTTTTCACTATGAGGGTGGTGGGACGCTGGAACAGGTTGCCCAGAGGAGCTGTGGCTGCCTCATCCCTGGAGGTGTTCAAGGCCAGGCTGGATGGGGCTTGGAGCAACCTGGTCTGGTGGGAGGGGTCCCTGCC
>VZRU01009975.1:55596-99845 GCA_013398155.1 Pedionomus torquatus | reverse complement strand
AGGTGTGCTACCTTTTTCTCTTTGTTTTTTTTTTTTTTTTATTATTTTTTTCTTTTAATCTCTTGGATCAAACAACATTTGAGTGAACTAAAAATCTGACAGAGCTAGCAGTGAGGTCAGTATAGGCCTATACTTGAGGAGGTATTCTGAACTTGTAGTATTTCTGGTTGTGAAGAAAGTCCCCAAAACGTGGCTAATGTAACATCCAAGGCCGTGTGCATCTGAAACCAGGTGAAAGTAAAGTCACTGCACTGATTTACCCCGTATGAATGGGGTGCAAAGTCTGAAATATTTATATCCGGCATCCATTAGTATGTCTTATGCTTAAGTTCAAGTAGACTTATTTTTTATTTCATTTTTCTTCTAAAGAAAACTTCTGTGCTCTTCTTAATGAGGATACCAGTTCTCTTAATAGGCGCTTTGCGAAATATTTGGCTATGAAATCCTGTAGCTAGAATTGGATTTGCTTAGTTTACTGTTACATAGGATCATGTGTGAGGTCCACAGTGGGAAATCTGTGGTTTGTAAGTAGTAAAAGCAGTTACTCCACTGAGATGAAGAAAGAGCCTGCTGTGTTTGCGTTAAAGAGAAGAGCTGCAGGCGTGTATTACAGTGATGCATTGAGTTCAGCCGGTTTCAGAAGGAAGCGAGGCATATATAATTGCAGCATGTGTCTGTGCCACGATTTCTGGGTCTGCTTTGAGCCTGAACTTGTATGAATCTAATTTGACAAAGATACAAAAGCCTTAAAAGGTACAAGAACCATTAAGTTCTTACGAGTCTTATGGAACGGGAAGAGAGTAAGGGTGGGAAATGCTATTCATGTGTCCACTAAGAGGAGGTTATGTTTGGAGGACCTTCAAATTTGCATAAGATGTTTTAAATGCTGGAAAAGCTTTAGTGAGTGCTTACCCTTTCCCAACAGCATAATCCAATGGCAAGACAAAATTCTAGTCGAAATAAGGCTTCAGCAGTTCTACTGCTCACAGCAGTTTCTTATTTGTGGCCAGTTGGCTTTTCCTTCCACTGCATAATAGGTAAAAGTGGTTTAGCCAGTTCTTTTTCCACACAAAACAGGTTATAGTGGACAGGTCCCCTCCCACAGGGCTGAGAGACTCCTGTACAGTTTTTTTTCCAAGTTTAGTTTAATCTAAAGTGTCAGGAGAACATTAAATTAAATTGACAAAACTCTGACTGAATTTGTAAGCAAGAGGAAAACACTCTTGCTTCTCTCATTGTGATCTGCTGTTGGGGAGCAATTACTCAAAGAAATCTGTCCTGAGGTGAAAAGTAGCCCTTGAATAGCACATTTATTTCAATCCCATATGTCTCAGCCTTTTATGTTTCAGTGTAAAAGCTAAGGCAGGTGAAGTTGGTCAGCAATTAATAAACCTAATGTTGTCACAAACGGAGGAAAAGATGTGATGTAATCAACAAGGTGGTTCAAGCTTTTTGAGAGAAGTGGATCTAAAACCTCTTTCGGTGGGTCTGGTCCTGCTGGTCCCTGGCTGAATTTGCCACAGCAGCAGAGTTCGCTTTTTCAAATTGTACTCACCTACACTGTTTCTGACTGTGAAAGCTTTGTCTGGCTCTGGGCTGCCATTAACAGTATGGTGTGGGATGTGATAATTTATACTAACGAGTCAGTTTAAAACAAGAAGGTTTTTCACTTAGGACTTTAGCCAGGGTTTTAACTTCGAACTTTTTGTACCAGAAGCGACATTTTTAAAATATTTTGTTTAATCCATTCAGTGCATTCACTGGGGAAATGAAAACACATTAGCATAATAAAAACATATGTGATTTACACTAAGATATAAAAGTAGTGTAATGTAGCTCTTGGGACATGAAATTCTTGGGAAAAGGAAGATGGAAGAATTAAGGTTATGTTGGCTGCATTTTTTTTCCTACGTTTTTACTGGTGTGTTCATGTTATAAAGGCATTTAGCTGTAGGAAGTATTAATGTCCAACACAAGATATATTTTTAGGTTTTACTGTTCTCATATCATCTACCTCACAATCATTTTTCAAATTCCCTGAATCCCAGCCCCTTATCAAATCCAATAATGTAAAGAATATATGAGAATATACTTAGAATGATAAAAAGCAATAATAAATGTCAGGTCCATAAACTGAAGAACATTTATGAAAGAGGAGAAGACATGAAAAGTCCTCCTGTCCAAGGACTTGACAGTAAAATTTTAGTAACAAAGTCTCAATTTCTGTTGCTGAATGTAGCAGAATGGATAGCTTTGTTTTCTGAGAGAAGAATACAATCCACCAGGTCACAAAATGCTGTGGAAGAGTCAAGGATGCATAAAAACCCCCTTCAGTTTTCATTATTTTAGTAAGTCTGTAGCCCATAACTTGAATAACAGAAAACAAAACAAAACCCCCAAACCCCAGTTGTTGCAATATTATTATTTGTCTGTTTTGATCTACCTTGACCTGTAATTCAGTGATTTTTTTCCACTCTCAGGTTAGTGGAAGGTCTCATAAAGCTTTACCTAAAGCTCTGATGATGTCCTATAGATGTGTCGTTGCCCACCACACAGATACTGTGCGAGACTATAGAAGCTACACAAGTATCTCAGCTATTTGTTTCTCTTCTGTCCCATACAATGACTCCCTGCAGGCAGTTTTTCCAGCTGTTTTGGGGGTAATTCTTGCCCTTGGATGTTCTTGGGTAGGCTTGAAGCTCTGCTTGCAAGATGACTGCACGCAGCGTATGAATTTGGCCTGAAGGCAAGTTTCACTTGACATACAGACTCTGGCTATTAACGCTGTGATGGAACAGATGTCGTGAAAGTGGTATGAGCAGGGAGCATGACATATGTCTCCTTACAGCAGCACTGACTGTGCAGGTGATGGTCCGGAGCAGGATTTTCTGGCAGGAGAGAGAATCCTGGGTCACACACAGTGTCAGAGGAAAAGTAGAAAGGCGTGTTAAATTGCTCATGGGAAACACAGGGAGGTGGTAATAGTTGCAGTTGTTTGATTGAACGATACAGTGTGGTAGGTGTGAGGAGAGAAAGAGCATTTCTAGGTGAATGTTTCTAAATTTCATAGAGTCAATTGTAACTCACATTTCCCATCTGCTCATAGCTTTCTTACACCCCTGGTCCAAGGACAGAACCTTATAGTGGAACTGGGGGCTAGCAAAGACAGCAGGAGCAACTGTCGGAGTTGCTGATAAACTGTTCTCTATCCTGGCTTCCCATTAAATCCCTTTATATGGCATGAGAATTTATATCTAGGTCAGTGTGCCAGACTATGTCAGTGCCTTTAAATAGGTGTTCGTTTTTCCACATTTGGGCACAGACTCTCTGCTGGGATATACAAATGTTAAATCTAGGAAAGTGTCAGATGTCTCTTCCAATATTTTAAAAAAACCCTGTCTTCCTCATCTTAGAAATACATGTTTTGGCAATGAGGGTGTTGGTCATGGCTTTGCAAGAATTTTCTCCCTTAAAATTCAAAATACAAAGAGAGAGGGAAAGAGAAAACAAGAACAGTAATGTCTTTTCCCCCATGAAAATACACAGCAGACTTAGCTTAATGTATTTTGTCTGATTTCCAAGGTCATTGTGAAAGAAAAAGGCCAGGGTGATAATTCACATCTGTTTTGTTATTCACGTAATGGAAATTAAAACATATGCTAGTTTAGATGTAAAAGAGCACACGCAGCAGATGCTGACACTGGTGATTCATAAGCAAAGTTCTCCTTTCCTAAACCAAAGTTCCAGTCTGATTTATGAAGCGCTGTGTTGCTGCCTAGTGGTGAAATGCAGAAGCTTCTACTCTCCTGTGATCATTAAATCTCCTTGTCCCTCTAGCTGGCAACGATATTGCCCGTAGCATAGTTTACACATTTAGACTACACACAGATTCCATTGCATAAAGCCAGTGTCCAACCTTGACCCAGGCACATACTATTGGACTATCTTTAGGAGGGTGGATGTCTTAGGGCTCCCCAGTTCAGGAAGGACAGGAAACCACTGCAGAGGGTACAGCAGAGGACCACAAAGATGATTAGGGGCCTGAAGCATCTCTCTGATGAGGAAAGCCTGAGGGACTTGGGTCTTTTTAGTCTGGAGAAGAGAAGGCTGAGAGGGGATCTGATCAACACCTATCAATACTTAAAGGGTGGGTGTCAAGAGGAAGGGGCCAGTCTTTTTTCAGTGGTGCCCAGTGAGAGGACAAGAGGGAATGGGCACAAACTTGTATGTAAGAAGTTCCATCTAAACATGATGAGGAATTTCTTCCCTTTGAGGGTGGCAGAGCCCTGGAAGAGGCTGCCCAGAGAGGTGGTGGAGTCTCCATCTCTGGAGACATTTCCAAACCCAGCCTGGCCATGTTTCTGTGCAACCTGCTCTAGGAGGAGCTGCTCTGGCAGGGGGTCAGACTAGATGATCTCCAGAGGTCCCTTCCAATCCCATATCACTCTGTGATGCTGTGATTCTCATCTGTTTCTGAGGAAAGAAGGGCAGTGACTATTTTATGTATGTGCTGTATTTGATATTCTATACTGCTGTGGCTCAAAGAAGCGGGTATGTTTTAAACATATCTTTGTCATTAAAGGACTTTATCTTTGTCATTAAAGGAAAATGGTTCGTTGAGTAAAAGTGCTCATTAAAAGGCCTTTGTTTTATATATAAGAAGCCATATACACAAAAATGCATGTGGAAGATCTTCTGCACAAGCAGTTAACAGAACAATAAAAAATAGTATGAATATTATATCAGGAAAAACTGAAAAAAAATTACTTGCATGGAAGACACATTTTTTGGTTGATTAATTTGAAAACATCGTAATGAAATAAAGTGTCTCAAATAAGATGGAAAAAAAGCAAAACTGTTCTGTGCAAAATAGATGCATATGTAATTAATTGTAGTTAGGTACATGAACTACACACCTTTTTGTCCAGGAGAGGGCAGAATAATAATGACGTAAAAGCGGGAGCTGGAGGAGTGTCAGGCTTGATATAGCCTGTCAGTAAGTACTGTGGCTCCTACTGGCTGCAGCCTCATTTTTGGCTGTGCAACACCACTAAAAAGAGTTTCTGAGGTTTCCTTAGGCACCTGGAAGAAAATGCTCTAGCTTTTATTACCCATATATTTTACCTGTGTTTTCTAACAGTGTATCAATAGCATCTAGAAATGCCAATGTGGGTAAGCCGAGCAAATGCTGTTTATTCTGAGAGCAGCAATAACATTTTTTACTTCACTTCTACTTCCTTGATAGGACAAGGGGTAATGGTTTTAAACTGGAAGAGGGGAGATTTAGATTGGATATCAGGAAGAAATTCTTTGCTGTGAGGGTGGTGAGGCACTGGAATAGGTTGCCTGGAGAAGTTGTGGATGCCCCATCCCTGCAGGTGTTTAAAGCCAGGTTAGACGGGGCTTTGAGCAACCTGCTCTAGTGGGAGATGTCCCTGCCTGTGGCAGGGGGGTTGGAACTCAATGATCTTGAAGATCCCATCTAGCTAAAGATCCCATCTTCACTAAATCCACTCTGCAAACACATTCAGCACTTTCCTTTGTAGTTCATGGACAGCTGAAGTAAAATATATATTGCAGGAACTGCTCATTACATTTGCAGGAACTGCTCATTACATTTTGCCAAATGTTTCTATGCATAGTATATGAGTAACCTCAAACAGTTAAAGAATGGCACTTGTATGTAGCTAGATGTGTTTAAGCACAAAGTGAATTGGCTCCTAAAGTATTAGAAGTATATTATGGGTACCATAGCATTGCATTACAGTTTTTAAGGCCTTTCTTAAAGCATTTACATTAAATGGGCTATGCACTTAAAGAATAAATAACATGAATTTTCTCACACACTTTACAGAACGAGGCTCAAAAGGACATCTTGACCTCACAGAGTTAATAGGAGTTCCTCTTCCTCCTTCCGTCTACTTTGTCACCGGCTATGGAGGGTTTCCAGCTTACAGCTTTGGCCCAGATGCTAACATCGGTCGACTGACAAGTGCTATAATACCAATGCCTTTCTATAGAGATTTTGCCGTCGTAGTTACAGTGAAACCAAACAGCGATCGTGGAGGAGTGCTATTTGCAATAACAGATGCCTTCCAGAAAACTATTTACCTGGGAATGAGACTTTCACCGGTGGATGACAGCACCCAGAGAATAATCATGTACTACACAGAGCCTGGTTCCCATGTCTCCCGAGAGGCTGCTTCATTTAAAGTGCCAGTGATGACTAACAGGTGGAATAGGTTTACAGTGACTGTTCAGGGAAATGATGTTGCTTTGTTCATGGACTGCGAAGAATATCAGAGAATTCAGTTTCAAAGGTCAGATCAAGCCTTGGTATTTGAATCTGGCTCTGGGATATTCGTTGGTAATGCAGGAGCCACAGGACTGGAAAAGTTCACAGTAAGTACTGATAAATTCACATGGCTCCGTGTTTTATGCATGTACCATCTACCCAAGAAAGTCTACTTACAACAATTGTATCCCACATAGGGTTACAAATGATACAGCTTGTATTTTCCATGCCTGTCTAGCATTCAGGCAGTGCGGATATATAAACGCTGGCTTAAAATGCAAATGCTCCTTGAACCTCAGAATTTTATCAATGGTCCACATGTTAAGCTCAGTACTCAGTTTGAATACTAGGAATTTCAAAGTGAATGTATCACAAACTTCATGTGGCCTTTTTTATGAAAGGAAGACTATCCATTTCTTTTACTTGGAGCTTATCACATGCTTTAGAAAAATAGAATGGACTGAAAGCACTACTACAGGGCTCCCAAGCCTTCTTAGCTTGAGTGCAGGCATCCTTCCTGCTGCATCCTGACTGGAATTCTCAGTTATTGAGGTTCCAAATGGAAATGTGAAAGCTGCCAGTATTCCTGAGACTGACTCATCAAACCAAGAGGGAAATGTTATGCTCTTTCTGCCTCGTTTTTGTACTTCCCTTGTACTTCAAAACCTGTGCAGTCCTTTGCGAGCTTAATACCTCTTTCCCTAAATTGGTAAAGCAGAGGCACAAAACTGAGTGGATACTTTGCTTTACAGAGAAAAAAAAAAAGCTCTTTCCAAAGTTCAGGTGTACTGGCAGGTTGTGAGCTCCCTCTGGTAAGCAACAAGGATAATGTACTTTTAAAATGTATCTGATTAGTCTAAGCACCTGGAATTACAGGAATATATTGATGAGCAACAACTAAGTGCTAGAAAGGGATATATAGGAAAGCTTCCTGCTGGCACTACCTTTCCGAGACAGATGGGATAACTGGAGTTTTGGGGATGCCTGATTAGTAAGCAGGAATGGGAAACATTCAAGAAAATAAGACCACTTTGGTATCCCACCTGGAAAACACATATGTGATGGTGAGTTGCTAAGATTATCACCAGTGAACCTGTAAATATGGTGACAGAAATGCATGGTGGATTACACTCTAAGGCATTTCCACTGAAATAGGCTGTTCTGTATGCTGTATCAAATCCATACATTTCAGCCAATATTGTAATTGCTTCAGTCCTGTTAATTGTGATGTGTACTCCAGGTCTTGTGCCTTTATTTCTTCATGCATCGTATGTCACAATTGCTTTTTGGTAGAAAAGCTAAATATTTGATTCCTCCTGAAGCTCTATTTGTACAAGAACTGTTCACGTTGATTGCCCAAAATAGAAACAATTTACAACAGATGAATGGATGTCAGTTGCAGTTTTGCTCTGGCTAATGGGAATTTGTATGTCTAAGGCTGGTTGCCAGATGCAAAAGGATGTAACTATCATCAGATTTCATGGAAACAACAGGAAATTGTAGCCCTGGTGCTTGTAAAGAACAGTAGAAACCAGACAATAACCAAATATAGCTGAATTAGTGATGATAACAGATTCTGCAGACCGGCTTTAACAGGGAAGGCAGCAGCAGACACAAGACTCACAAGGGGGACTACAATGCCATATGCCTACCACCCCTACCATGGCAGACATAGCCATGACTTTTCCTGGTTGGAATAATCAGCTAGCAGCAACACTTGGTAATGTTAGGGCTCTCTCTTTTGCTTTCTTCACCTTCCAGGACCACGGATTAGCACAAAGAGGAGAAAAATGTGTTATCCAAATGTGATTCCCTCGGACTGTGAAAAGAAAGCATCACTTCCAAGATGCTGCTTAAGTGTCCCATGTGCCCCCTTTCATGTATAATTTTTCAGTGGACCAGTTTGTCTGATATGGTTCAATATCTGAGTTGTCTATTATTCAGTTTTGAAGAGAAATAGGATGGTTCGGTTCACTGAGCTGTTTTCTCAGATTGCCCACAAACTCAGGAGGTACCAACTGCACTAGTTTCATGGTCTTTGAAAATTCAGAAATTAGAGGATCATTAAAGACAGCATCTCGGATTTTTTTCCTTTCTATTCTAGGAGCCACCAGAAGTATTGCTTCAAAAGTACTTTCCAATTCCCCAATGCTTCTAAGACAGGGAGAGAGGACTGCTGCAGAGCAGAAAGACATAGCAGTCTTTACAAACGGTAGCTACTCCTACACTACTCTTTGCAGTTTTTGGTGACATTGATTATCAGCAAAATACGCTACTTAATCTCAGTTGTTGCAGTTTTCCTTACCTAGACTTAGCCTTTCTACACCCCATGAGTGAGCAGATCTGCTGTATCTGGTAGTACTCAGCAGACAGAGCCCAACCAAGATATTGTTGGATGGTGTAAACGTTCTAGCTCCTTGAAGAGAAGTCACTGGACTGAGAAACGTTCCGTGTCCGTGTAGAAATAAAGACTAAATCTGTCAGCTTCTTCGGGCTCTTTTCTACACAAAATGAAAAAGCAGAGAAACAAAATATAGCCAACAAAACAGGAAGGAGCACATCATGTATGTTAGATAAGGTGGCTATTGATTTGAATACCCATCTTTTTGTCCTAACGTACGCATCACGCGTAATCTGTGAGAGCTCATAAAAAGGGCAACATCCTCCATGTGTTTCTTACTATACTTGGAGCCTTTGTAATCTAAGAAAAAAGACTTAAATGTTTAAAATTAAATCATTGCTGCTCCTTCAGCATGTCAGACTGGGAAATGTTAATTTGTAACCCTGAAAAAAAAGAAGCATTTTTAATCAGAAAATCCCATCTCCCGTTTTCTTCCGCTCTGAAAAGTTTTAAGCTGGTTTCTCCCTGACTCCCTCACTTAGTGATATTTCCATCCCATCCTTTGTCTTCATTTTTAGGGGGTTTCACGTGCCATTTTTGGAGCTGCAGTGCACTTCTTACCCAGAAAAGACAGACAGCACTTTACAGACTCTAGGACATAATCTAGGATTAGATCCTTCAGTTGGGCCACTATCAATACAGTGGAGCAGTTGTATTCTCATCGGGACACAATTGTCATTGTATTTTGGCAGCTTCAGTTTTTTCTACATTTTGCAAAAGGAAAACACAAGAACATATTTACGTTCTTAAACTAGGCTTGTTATTATAAAATTTTATGCTTCAGACCATTTTCCAAGCAAATCAGAATAAAGGCTGGGGTTTTTTGTTGATATCTTTAATTCCCACCCCTCCATACACACACCCCCATTCGCTACTGGAACTATTACTGCCTTAAACTGTTTTTGTTGTTAATTGCAGGGCTCAATTCAACATCTGACAATCAAATCTGACCCAAGGGCTACTGAAGATCATTGTGAAGATGATGATCCTTATGTGAGTATTCTTATAAGCTCTTCTTTAACTGTCCTCAATGCCTCAGAGATTTCAAAGTCTTTTCCCATTAGACACTTTTCATAAGACTAAAGGTACTATTTCTTCTTGGGAACATAGTATCATACTTAAAACTATCTTCAAAACAGTGATTTTTCAAAAAATATCATTTTCTTTTGTCTGGAACATCTTTGAGAAAATGAACTGTGACTTTTACTTTTCTGAAGGGTCATTTTCATGGAATGCTGTAAGTACTGAAATAAGTTTACATCGTAATGACACTGGGGCTTCACCAACTGGAAAAGAAAAAAAAATTAAAATGTATTTTTCTACATTGAAGTAGCCAGTTCCTTGGAGATCATGCTTTTTTCTTTTTCTCTCCCTGACTTTTATGAACTTGCTGTCACAATTGGGTTTCCACAGGCTTCAGGGGACGTCAGTGGCAATGGCAGCACTCAAGAACATGAAGGTATTTCTGAGACACAAGAAGTCCTTGCACCTTCTCTACTTCCCATAAGGGTAAATGTGTTCGATTTATTTATTTTACGTTTCTGGTTTAATACCACTTTCTTAAATAGTCAAGTCTGCATTTTGTCACCGGGTTTTCATAGGTGACATCTTCCAAAGGCACCTGCGCGAACAACATGCGCTCACCCATAAGAATGACTGCACTGTGCCAGATCAAAAATCTGGTGCATTTGGCAACGATCAGCAACCAGTACTTTGGGAAGAGTATAGTGTCAGATCAGGAACATGTATAGGATGCTTACCAGGAACACTGTTTCACTCTGCAACAACTGCTCAATCAGGAAATGTTTGAGCCAGGACTGTATCTCTTTGTGTTTAGTAAACCTCAGCTGAGTTTTTCACCCTTTAATTTCTTGATTTGCTTTTTTCAACCCATAGGAATTTTACCATCCTCAGCTTCCTGTTGCAGAATTACTTTGCTTCTTTAATGGCATGTTTTGTGAAGGACTTTCACCTTTTGCTTGCCCTTCTGAACATGCTAACTTAGAGCTCTCATGTGGTGGTTACTTTACTGAAACTGTGCTTGCATTTCCCTGATACAGCACATACTTCAGCTCCTTTATTGCTGAATTCTTCAGAACTTGTGGGTGAACACTATTTGATTGTGATGATTTTTTGCTGTTGACTGAGCGTATTTCCTACCCCGTACTTAGAAAGACTTCACTTTTAGACATATCCTGTGCTGAGATTCCCAAGAATATTCTTTCAGAGGATTTTTAACTCTTCTGTGGTCAGCATGAATGCAAAAAAGCCCTTTTTATTTCTGCCATGGTTTAAAATACACTGAGCACTCTTTTTATAACTTGTCTGTTGGCTGGCATCCTGCTCCTCATCTGTTTGAAAAGAGATTAATTATTAATTTGTATTACTTTTACATTATACTCTTTTTGGCCTGCCTTGTTTTTCACAGTCACAGACTCGCTGAGTTTGACCTCGGATGATTGTCCTGTCCAATTCCCTTCTCAAAGCAGAGTCAAGTACAGCAGCTTGCTCAGTCCTTGCACTCTTGTCTTTCTTTCATAGGTCAAAAGCTCCAGTTTCCTTAATGATTGACATGGTTCTTTTATGGACTTGGTACAATGTCTGGTGAGCCCAAACTTGGACACAATAATCAAGATGAGGGTCTCATCTGTATTTCTTGACACAGAAAGATCAACTCCAACCTGCTGGTGATACTCTCCCTAACACAGACCAGGATGCTGCTGGATGCCTTTGCCACAAGGGAACATTATAGAATCATAGAATTGTCTAGGTTGGAAGGGTCCTTTAAGATCATCTCATCCAACCATCACCCTAATTCTGATAAAATCCATCACTAAACTATGTCACTAAGCACTATGTCAACCTGTCTTTTGAATACTTCCAGGGATGGTGCCTAAGCCACTTCCCTGGGCAGCCCATTCCAATGCTTGGCAACCCCTTTTTTAGCAAAATGCTTAATGCTATTGCCAAATTAGAAATGTCTAAATGTAAGTGACTCATGGGATTTGTATGCCTTTCAGGGTGACTGCCCATGCAGGTTTAATGAGTTTATTTTTTAGAAATATTAAAAAAGAGACAGACAAACAAATGACAATTTAACAATTGGTACAGTCACCGACAGATGTTTCAGAGAAAGTTTTTATTTATCTCTCACTCTGAAAAATAGCTGAACAAACTCTCAGCTCTTCAAAATAAATTGCGATGCTGAGCAGGAATGAAACAAGTCAAAGGTCACACTTGAAAATGCAATCTCTGAATAAAGACACTTAGCAATGTTGATGGTGCGTATTCTAATTTGTATTTTTTCTGCTGAGTAGTTCAGTACTGTACAGTAGGAATGGGCAGCATTCTTGGCACCGTTTCAGAATAATTCCATTTAATGGGCCTTGTGAATCAGCTTTCAAGGCCTCAGTGAATCAGCAAAAAAAGCATGTTTAACATGTGTAGATGTGTAAATCTTCATACAGGTTTTTTCTGTGGATTCCCTGCTAATTGATTATTCAACCAAAAATTATCCGTGGCATGTCTTATCAATAGGATTCTTCAGAAAATAGCCTGAACTACTCTCTCTGCATGTTGGAAAGGCATTGCCAGAAAGGAAAAGTAGGGAAGAACAATTTTCATTGCTGTTTCACGAGTGTTCAAGCCATTTTGTGCGTGTTGCAGTACTGGGTTTGTGTGACTTTTAAGAGAAATAAGAGCAGACAAAACATGCACTTGGTTCTTTCTCAAGTAGAGTAAATAAAACTGAAATCAAATGAAACTATGTTGGTCAGCTGTCGTGGGGATTGGATCTGGCCTGCTGTGGAAAATTTTCTTTCCTCTTTAAATGGAGCCCTGAAGCCTAATTTTCAACATATTTCTTAATAACAAGAAGTGTCTTGACACTTTTCCTGAATTATAAGGATACAAAACCAGTGGGATAAAAATAATTCCAATGATGTTGCCTTTCTTCCTTTTGCTGACACCTCAGGTACTCTTTCAGCAAGCCCTCCTATGCCATTTTGCACATTAACCTGGTTCAAGATCAGGTTGCTTGGCCTGCTAAGTCTGCTCCAGGTTACCATGGCAGCGTAATAGCTTTTAAATTTTATTTAAATTGCAAACATAGGTTTAGATGATGTAATCTCCTCGCTACACTAGGACAGCACCTCTTCAGGTCTCCAATGCCAGTAGGAAGTAGGCTCTTTAGATTCCAGTTGATACCAGGTTATCAAAATGGCCAGCATGGAGAAGGGTGGGTACCAGCCACCTCTAGGTTCTCAAACCTGCAGTGATAACTTCACATTCCTTGTGTTTTTCTCCCTCTGTATGGGTTTGTCACATATACATCACTTCGTTTGGAGGATGGAGTTCAAAGGTGTCGTGCTAGTTTTTCTCAAGAGCTAAATTAGTGTGACTTGCTGATAAGCAGAAGTCACGTGTGTACTGTAAAGAGAAACATTAAATAGAAGGTGAAATAAATTAAAAGCTTGTAAATAAAAGAGTATGCATATATTTGCCATTAATAAATTTCAGTTTTTATGATAACAAAGACAGTTAATGTTTCTAAGGACAGCATAAAAATAAGGACAGATGCTGAGAAGATATTATATGAGAAAGATCTTGATTTCTGCTTTGCTTCATAAATGTGGCAGTTCAGATTGCTATGCACTGAGAAAGGTAATCTACTGATTCATGCTTTAAAATATGATAAACCTTTTCTCTAAGCAATTCTTTGGGTTTTTATGTTTTTTTTTAGCCTGAAGATACGTTGGCTGAGCCAGTGGAAGCCCCTCCAACCATACTGTCTTATGTGGAAGAAAATGATTTTTCTGGAAATCACAGATCAGAAGAAACTTCTGAAGCAGCTAAACTTAAAGATCAAGGCACTGCCTCCTTTTTTTTTTTAATTCTTTTTTTTTTTTTTTTCTGGGAGGGGAGGTCTTTTGTATTCTCTAAGTCTCAGTCCATCATTTTCCTGTGTATGAAAAGCCACTGTCATATTCTGAGTGATGCCAGGAATGGAATATCCTATGGTTTTGGACATCCTGTGTGTTAGAAAAGCACTGGCACATCAAACATTTGGTCTTTGAAACTGCAGTCTTAGACTTGCAATTTGTAAATCACAGCAAAGGTAAGTGGTAGCAACTACAGCCACCATTCAACACAAGTCTCACTTTTCCCTCCGTATCATAGAATCAGAGTCATGGAATTGTCTAGTTTGGAAGGGATCTTTAAGATTAAGTCTAACCATGAATCTATCACAGCCCCAAACCACCAACATACCTCTTATTTTTATGTTATATAGATGAAAAATAGGCAACCATTAGACATTAGACAAGATCTTAAGGCAAAAGAAGATTCAATACAGTTTTTGTCATGAAAATAAATATTTGTTTTATAACTTTATTCTCTCTTTTCTCTCTTTTTCTTTCCTTTTAAAATTTCCAGAGTTAGGGAATGACTAATATTAATCTTTGGAATGTATTTTGGTCATAATCTAAATAATTCCTTTTTTTTCATACAACTCGCAGCATCTGTGCTCTGATAAACACCTCTGGGAGGGTTTTACTTTGCTCTGTCTCTCATTAACAAATGATTATTTTATTTAGATTCAGCTGTCACGGAAACTGGACAGGGCAACAGTGAGTCTACCACTATTGCACAGAAAATCTTAAGAGAAGAAGATGGCTCCGGTGCTAGTGTTTTGCCAGGAGTAAGCAGAGAGGAGGTCTGTACAATGGGTTTATCGTATGCCTTCTTGTTTTCCCCTAAGAGCAGGAAAATATGTGAATTTTAGGTCCTTTTCTGAAGTCATACCTTCATCTATTCAATCTTAGCAGTGTGCCAAAGCGGAAGTTACTTTTTAAATTCTTAGATGCTGTCTCGTTACATTAGATTGAAAAGCACTGACACTGTGCAGAAGTTTGGGTCTATGGCAATTGTGATGGGCTTCAGACTTTTGCCTGACAAAAAATGAATTTGTTCTTTCAGTTTTGCATTTTTTCATTTTGAATTTAAGTGGGAAGCAAAGATAATAACCAACCTCAGTCCTCACTATAAAAGCCCACAGTTTTTATTCCCTCAAAGCAGGCACCTTGGTCTTACAGTAACTGCTTTGCAGGTGAAAGTCATTCTTGCTTTTATAAGTGTGGTATATAAACAGATTTAAAATTATGCCCTTTGAGTGCTCAGCAAGTGCTTCTGTCTGAAGTACCAAAGAAGCACTGTATTATCACAATGATTCATTATTGGGTAATCCAAACAGAAAACTAACACTAAAACACAATAAAGTCTGGAGGAATCCATGCCTAAAATGTGTATTGCTGGCTTTCCTTGGCTGCCCACAGACTAATCTGAAAATGTACAATTTATGCAAGTTATCCCTTTGCAAACCAAATTTTGAATTACCATCCAAGAGATTGATCCTGTATTCCATGTCTTGACAAGGGAATGACTGTGTGGATTGCACTGGAAAAATGTCTGCAACTCCTTTTTCATTAAGTAATCAGCGCATGCTGCCTCCTGACAGCTGCATATGTTGACACCCAGACATGAAAAATCTATTTAAAAAATAGCCAGCGGCTTTCCTGGCATTCACAATTAAAAGATGCTTTGACTAGTAAAATACTAAGACTCAACATAGAGTTATTGTTAGTATTTTGAGTATAAGACCCAACAACCTTTCCACCCCTAGATCCTTACAAAGGATCAAAGTTGAGGCAAGTCAGTAAAATTGTTTGGGGTCCTTTTGTTACTCATGTCTATGTCAGAGCAGTTACATGAAGTTATATGGCTGTTTATAGTCATGCCTAGCCTTGCTCTAGGCTGCCAGCACATTTTTTAGAAGTGTTCTAGAAGAGGCAATATCTGGACACCTTCCACCCATCAGAAATGCCTTCTGAAAGTCCTAGTCAGGCTGTCTTGTAAGCGTCCAAGCAGTAATTCTTTTCAGGATCTCTCCTGATGAAAAAAAGAGATTCTTTTTTCATAGATAAAAGTGTGCATGCCACCATCAAGTGATCTACTGAACAGAGGAAACTCTGGCAAAGATGGCCTGTAGTTTAACTTTGCTCTCTGCAACTACCTTTGCTGTCTACAACTCCCTGAAAGGAGGTTGTAGAGAGGTGGGTGTTGGCCTCTTCTCCCCAGGGAATCATGACAGGACCAGAGGAAATGGTCTGAAATTGCTAGCAGTACATTTTTAATTAATTAACATTCCTGATCCAACAGCCACCGATTTCTAACCAGAAATTAAATAATGATCTTTCCTTCCTTTTCCTTCCTTTTCCTTTTGTGACTCTTATGCCAAAAGTCCATTTTTTGTATTGCTTGAAACTCCAGTTTGTTATGACTGCTTCTGCTTGCCAGAAAACATATAGCACCAAGAAACCCAGAAGTTTTGTTCTAAAGTTCTACAATGTGTGTTTTGCTCAAGTGTTTAAGGTTGTTTCTTACAAGGTCTTCTAGTGTTTCTGTGTTTATTGTGGTAAATTATAACAAAATGGTGAAAAATTAGGTTAAGGATTATCCATTGGAGATGCCATGCAAGAGGCTTTAATATATGTTGGAGGACTTCCAAATATGATTCATCTAACATTTTCATGCCTGCATTCACATTTTTCAAAAGCAGCAATTTTAATGTCAGGCTGAACTATTGTTCTCACAATCTCTTTTTTTTTTCAGTTTTGATCTATTTTTCTTAAAATCCAGTCTTGATTTAAGTAGTGTGACACAAAAACCTTAATTGTGGCAAGTATTTTTGCTACTTACACGTCTTTACAGGTTTTTTCTTTCATTTATTCATATTTCCATGTTCTTTTCACTATAGAAATACCCAAGATGATGATACAATACTCTAACTAATAGTCATTTAGAAAATAATAATTAAAAAACCGCATTGAAAACTGGTCTTTGTGAGTACAAGGCAGAAGTGGCCCTATCTCCGGTGATTGTATCATTGTACAAGTTACACAATTTGTAATCCAGCTGATATGTGTAACAGTTACAAGGCACAGCTTTGGGGTGGGGTTTTTTTCCAGTGTTGTACAGAACTCAGACAAATACCTCTCGGGAAAGTTTGCTAAAGTCAGATAAACAGTGTTACTGTCATCATAACAAAGAATATTATGACCTCTTTGTCAGACAAAACCATGTTGATCTAGTGTTTGTTACGCTCGCACTTTGATTAGAATAGAACAGAGCAGAACTGAACTATTTCAGCTGGAAGAGACCTAAAACAAGTTTAACAAGGTCAAGTGGAAGGTCCTGCATGTACATCGGGGCAATCCCAGGCACAAATAATACAGACTGGGCAGAGAATGGATTGAGAGCAGTCCTGAGGAGAAGGACTTGAGGGGGTTGGCAGATGAGAAGCTTAACATGAGCCAACAATGTGTGCTCACAGCTCAGAAAGCCAACCTTATCCTGGGCTGCATCAAAAGAAGCGTGGCCAGCAAGTTGTGGGAGGTGATTCTGTTCCGCTACTGAGACTCTACGTGGAGTACTCATCCAGCTCTGAAACCCCTCACACAGGAGGGACATGGACCTCTTGGAGTGACTCCAGAGGAGGGCCACGAAGATGATCAGGAGCCTGAAGACAGAATGAGAGTGTTGGGGTTTTTCAGGCTGTAGAAGAAAAGACTCCTGGAAGACCTCACTCTGGTTGTGATCTTACCCACAGCTTAGTTCACTAGGTTCTCTTCTAACACTTTTCCAGATGGGAAAAATGTCTCTGCTGAGACCAGATGAAAGAAATCTCTGCTCTTTGGGAACTTTAGGTAGTGACAGACCCCAGAAAGATCTTTAAAAAATCAGCCAACAGCTGCTTTGCTGAAAGCTCCAATCCTGATAACTTTAAAATGCTTGGGTAGTTACTATATTACATCCCTCCTATTTTCATTAACTACTAATGGAACACAAAATACTTCATTACTGCTATAAAATATGAATAAATGGTAGTGCGCGTTTCAAAATATGATATAAAAATGACTTAAATGTTCCATCCTGTATAATGTATTTTAATTTAAATATGTATCAGTGTCAAAGCTTATTTTGCTCCTGGTGTATTTAAATTATTCTTTTTATTATTCTTATTTTCTCTTGACCAAATACTGATGCTTAGGAATCTTTTGCTTGTTGTCTGTTTTAACTCTTTGCAATCAGTTTCCTCATTTCATCTTCTGTCACTTTCCTTTTTAACCAAGCTGAGTGTGTAATCATCTTTTGTTAGATCTCAGGGGATTTGGCTAATGCATTCCTAAACACCTCTTTTTAACTTCTGGAATTTTCTCTCGGAAGAATTCTGAGTTTGTGAGACTGGTCCTTTTCAAACCTACATTATTGATTTAGACTGTGCAGATATGAAATAAGACCACGTTCACTTACATCTAGGTGACCAGGTCTCATGTTTTCCAGCTCAGTAAGCAATTTATTTGTACTTGCATGAATGAGCTCAAAGATGAACTGCCTTTGCTGAATGGAGCATATTGTTTGCATGGTGCCCAACGGGTTTCTGAGTGCAGTGAAAAGAGCAGGGGTTCTAGGAGAGAGGGAAGAGAGGTGGGGGGGAAGGAAAGAGAGACAAAGATGGGAAGAGAAATGCAACACGTTTTTCATCTTTCTTAATTACCCAGGGCCAGAAAGGTCAGGAAGAAGAGTATGGGCCCACAGTATCTCCAGGAAGGCCAGAGGTTGAAGACGTGCAGAAAAAAGATCAAGGACCTCCTGGACCTCCAGGGAAACTTGGACAAGATGGTCAGCCAGTGAGTATTTTCAGCATGCATGTATTTTAGAAGGGGTAATTGTCATTCATCACACATGCATAAAGGGTCAAACTCTACAGTGTCACACGCTGTCATCAGTTATGCTTCTACAAGATGGGTTTTAGCCCCACCAGATCAACTCAGGAGTGTCATGTCTGCTTTGCACACATGTCAGTGGCAATGCAAGGGACTAAGGAGGGACAATCATCAGAAAGCACAAGGCAAACAAATGGTTTGCCAGCATACTGCAGTTCTTAGAGCAGTAATGCTACAAATTCTTTGGGCAGCCTTTGCAGTGCTGCACCACCTTCCTGTCACGTATGAACATGTTCAAAGCTGCTGGCCTTTAGCAACCAACATACCTCCTTCTGTGGAGGCTTCTGCGTACCCAGGATAATACCATTTTGAACCATCAGCACAAGTTTAGTCCAATTAAGCAGAGGTGCAAAACAGATCACACTGTGACACAGTATTTGGAACAGTTCTGGTTTGTTATTTTGTCACTGCACGACACATAAAGCAATAGTTAATCGCTTTTCTCTTCTGTTGCTTCTTGGCTACGATATTTTGTTTACCTTCTAACAGAGATGTTTTATTTTAGGGCCTTCCTGGTAAAAATGGGTTACCTGTAAGTACTCTTTTATATATATTTTGGTTAACTGAAGGAAAAAAGCCCAAAACCATTTTTTAGCAGAGACTCAGCTACATTGAAGCTTAAGCACCAAAGTGCTTTCTCTATGTGCCCTCTTTAGAAGGCAGCTGTGGTGCTGTAGTTGACTTCCTCGGGTTGCCAAGAGAGGAGGATCAAGGTTTCTAAGAGAAATTTATGAGTTCTGAGTTGCAAAGAAAATAAGAAGTGTAACACGCCATAAGCAGATGTACAAGATTCCAGTTCTGGTGAGGTTGGCTTTTTTGCAGAGAGGAACTTGGACAACAGGACATACTCTGACCCAAGCCTTTTCCAGAGCAAAACAAAGTGCTTCATTGACCCTTCATAGACACGTGCTGCCATGTTGCCTGCCCCCAGCCTCAGCTGTTATTAATTTTCTAGATGTACCTCTCACCCCTCAACTCTTGTGCAGTAATTCAGATGCACCTTCTGTTTCAGCGTTCTTGCTTTCCTTTCTCTGTGCTCCTCTGTCTTAACCTCTCTTCTGTCACATTTGCTGTCATCTTCCTGCATTATTCCTTCCTCCCTTCTCCAGGTGACTCCCATCCATAGGCCAGTTCACTATGAGCCGTTGATGGATTGCATATGCATCCTCTGGGGTGAAGTACCACACAGCAGTGCACACAATAGCAAATATAGCTGGAATATTGCACACAATAGCAAATGTAGCTATTACATTCCAAGAGTGTCTCAGCTGCTGCTGTGTATCTGTATCTCAATGCTTTACTGCCTTGGCTTCTTTGTTTTCGTACTCCTTATCTGTTGCTGCCACTTTGTGCATCTTTCCCCTCCCTAAGACTTTCCCACCCAGGGGCTGTCATCACTGCTGTGCCTGGTCCTCCTTTTGTACGCTGCTGTGCATCACTGCTGTGAACTTCCTCTCTATTCCTGCCCCCTGCGAGCGAACCTCAAATGAATTTAAGATAGAAAAAAAAATAATAATAATTTAGTAGTCATTCATGGGATGCATTATTCAGCTCCTGCGTAAATGCTGCCTGCGGACACTGCTACATTCAGAGAAATGTAACTGATTTTGAAATTTTAAACTCTGGTTATGTGTCCTTAGGGTGTGTATGAACAAGAGGTCTATGTTTTCCACATTAACAGGAGTCTGACTACTTTCAAGCAGAACGGTTTCAAAGAAAATTCTATTAAAATATCGGAAATTCTTCAAATTTAATTCAAATGCTTCAAAAGCCTTTTTCTTTTTCATCCTTGTAAACAAATCCTTGCAAAACAATCCTATTTCCTGCCATAGACATTTTGTTCTATCTTGTGAGATGAACTGTTGTCCTGTATTTTTTAGAGATGCTCTTCTGTCTGTGTGTAGCTGGGTTCCAGTCTTGCATATAGCTATGCAACTTCACTATTGGATGGATGTGGCATCACTCAGCAATAAAATTAGTATGCACTTGATTTGTATTGGCCATGTGTTTGCCACTTTTCTGTAAACTTGATACTAGTTACTGTATAGGAAAAATAATAATAGGAGAAAAAAAACATTTTCTCTCCCAGATACTCCATAAAGAGTTTATATAACCCATCTTTAAATTCTGTACAGCCCTAAAACTTAAGCAGTAGAGTCCTTAATCACAGTTGTCCTCATTCCTACAATGCCATTAGGGAAAATTTATTTGCCTTCTGAGGTTTTTTTTTCCAGTGCCCTAGCTGAGTTCATAAATAGGGCCACTTTATAGTAGCACTGACTATAAAGCTGTTGGGAGTTATTTGTAGCTAATGATTAAGCCTCCTTAGAAAAAGCATATGTGTACTACATGTAGATAAGATGAACATATATAGAAATGTTATTTGTGATTCATTTGACTGGTGAAGTTTAGGGTGGAAAATGGGGTGAAATGCTACATAGTACCACGTACTCCCTGCCAGATGCATGTCCTTTGGAACCATCCAGCTTGATAGGAACTAAATATATTTAGGTGGATCAAGGCAGAAAGGATTTCAGTAGAAGGTGGGAACAGACTAATGCCAATAATATGATGTGGTGCAGTCAGGGCAGCAGTTTGCAGTAGTGAGTTACAAATATATCTCACTGTTCTTTGTTGACTGTTATTTCTGTATGGAACTAAGAGTAAATTTCTTCCAAACGTTCTTTTTCTCAGAGTCTGAAAGTTGTTAGGGAAGAGGCAGAATTGTAGGCAATTGTTGTTTACCTTCTGTAAGCATGTTCAGCAAGTTTCTTACCTCTTAGATAAGTAAATAGCTAAGAGAGAGAAAATTTGAAGAGGATTTTTCAGACAGCTGTCACTATTAGTTCCAGTGGAATATTATAGTTTTCAAAATATTTGTCATCAGTGTCGTGTGGTCCAGTTGGCATCGTGTCAAATCCAAATGCAGCCTGCCAAGTGTTTCCATCTCTATCCCCTAAACGGGCTTTGCTACCACTTTTTTGTGGGCAGAGCAGATGTGGGGCAAAGCACATTTTGTGCACTGCCAGCCACACAGAGATGCAAGTCCTGTATTTCCTCCCATTGCACGAACCACGAGTTAGAATCTAGCACCCTTACATACAGCCTCTGCTGTTAGATACTGCTGCTAAGTGGACATCCTGTAGCCTGCATAAAAGATAACATCTAATTAAAAAAAAATATTTCCTTTTAGGGTAAAAATGGACTTCAGGGATTGCCAGGACTGAAAGGAACAGCAGGTGTAAAAGGCGAAAAGGTATGTGTTCTGTTAGCCAACAATTGGATAATATTTATGCTTGGACATGTGTTAATTTAGTACACTCTGAGAGGAAAAAAAAAATAATAGGGGATCACAGAAAGAATTTAAACATCCTACTGTTCACCTATGAATCTGCATGAAGGGCAGTCATAACAGCATTGTAAGGGTTTTTCAAGACTATGAATAAACTTCAACAGTAAAAAAAGCTAGGCTTCCACAGTAGAGCTAAGGAAGATAGATTTAATACTTAATAGAGAAAAGTTAATTGTCATATAACTGCTCTGTGCAACTTATTCCACTGGCTAGTGGTGATTTAACAGAGGCAGTATAATCGTATTACCCTTGTGAAATGAACATAATTGAAATAAGTGCTAAACCATCTGAAGTAACAACTCGTGTCACTTCTGAGCTAAAGTGAGCTATAATGGATTAATCTATCATTGAAGCACGTTGTACACAACATTGGCATTCAGCCATTTACTCCAAGTGCCAAATTAATAATTAGTTTCATCTGTTTACCAAAGCAATTCAGGCTTCATAAATTCACAAACGTAAGCTCATGTAATGAGATTCCATTGGAAAGGTTCCAGAATCATTTCATAGGTTAAATTAGCCTCCAGTACCAGTATTAGGTCATGAGACCGCATGGCAACCCCTGTCTCTCTGTCCATCTAAACAGTCCATCTATTGTAATGGAAAGACACCTTCTCATAAGCTGAAAAGAAGTGCAGGCAGTTAGGGAGCATCTCAGGTACAACATGGTGGGGGCCATTCTTGCACTCCCCTGGTGAAAACAATATGTGTGAGACCCGTCTCGGGTACATGTTCAGAAAACCAGACAGCATGTGAGCCAAAGAGGAGGACTTGGAAGTCCATGCGCAGTTATGGGGCTATCGCCTCTCTGAGGTTACAGAAACACAGTGGGATATCTCAGGGCTGGAGTGCTGCAGTGTACAGACACAGGCTCTTCAGGAAAGGTAGGCCTGGAAGGCAGATTATCGGTAAAATATCAAATCAGTTGGCAACAGGCATTCCGGGTGCTCTGTACAGGCCTTTTAGATCCTTGTTTCTGAAACGTCTGAGCAGTCTCAGATGAGTAAAGGGTAGTTTGATGGACTTCTTGAGCCAGGACACTCTTTCCCTCCACTTTGTCTCTCCATTCCTCCCCACTCTTCATCCTATCCCCAACTCTGGACTGCACTGGCAGAGTTTAGCAGCAGAAATCTGTAAATTCCATATTAAGGACTGTGGTATTAGTGGAGGACTTTGACAGGGTGCTGCTTACATCCCCATTGGTACTAAAACCTGCAGCATGAATCACAGAATCCCAAAATCACTGAGGTGGGAAGGCTTCTCTGGAGACTGTCTAGTCCAGCACTCTGGCTCAAAGCAGAGGCAGGTAGAGCAAGTTGCCCAGAACTCTGTCCAGTTTGGTTTTAATATCTCCAAGGATGGAGACTTCACAACCTTTCTGTGTAACCTATTTGAGTCTTTGATCACCTTTAGAGTAAAAAAGGGGAGCCTGTACATTTAAAAGGTACTTCTTATATTTTAATTTATTCCCATTCCGTCTTGTCCTTTCTCTAGATGCCACTGGCTCAGTCTTCTTCATTCCCACTCATCACATATACATGCACATTGACAAGATCGCCCCCAGGTTGTTTTTTTCCAGGCTAAATAGTCTAATCTCTCTTAGCCTCCCCTCATAAGTCAGAAGCTCCAGTCCCTCAGTTGTCTTTGTGGCCTTTAACTGGGCTCTCTCCAGTATCAGAGAACCATAGAATGGTTAGAGTTGGAAGGGACCTTAAAAATCATTGAGTTCCAACCCCGTCATGGGTATTGACACCTCCCACTAGACCAGGTTGCTCATAGTTCCATCCAGCCTGATCATGTCCCTGTCTTTTTTCCTTGCTTCTGAATAAACTCCATCACATTTTCATGTAATGCCAAAATGTGTAACCAGTACAATCACTTTCCAACAGAGATAGATTTTCTACAGCACTTCCCGTCCAGATCGGTGCTTCTAAGATAAATCACGCAGACACCACTGAGAATAGTAATATTAAATACTTTTTATTAGTTACATTTATTAAATATTTATTACTATTATTAAATAGTAGTAAAAAATGGAAAATATTTCAAGATTATGGCTTTTTTGCATTTCTTCTATTTATAAGCATAGTCAAAATTAACAAAAGAAGCTTTAATTTGCAGCTGCAGCTATTGTTAGGTAACCATTTGGATCTCCAGCAACAAGTGCTGCTTCTACATTGCTGCGTGAAACAGGGTCAGAAACTGACTGAATTGCTGATGGTTCAGACTTGTGAGCATGATCCCTGGCAGTGTTTTGGCCCAGGTCAAAGAGACCTCTCACAGATAATGCCCCTGCTTTGTCCAGGGATAGCATCGGGTGTTAACTGTTCCCAGTCCGCTGCAAGATGAGACTGTGCCAAGTTTGGCTCTATTCATTCTACATGCTCTCCTGGTGCTACCCCAGGAGGCTTTTTACTTTCAAATACTCATCAGGCTGATGGGTTGCAGTATAGTTTCTCATATTATTTCATGAAAGTTGTACAAAAGCCCCATATTCAAAACATATAGGGCTAAAATAAGGCTCAGGGTCAAGTCCATCAGTACTGTGAACACAGCCAGTCTGTTCTACCTGGCCTCAGGGCCAAAGGATTGGTCCCCAGCCCTATTTTGTCATTGAGAATAGGCATCAGAAACAAAACGTTTTGGCAGCAGGAAGAAGCAGCTTAGCCATAGTGAGCTTGGGATATATCTGGAAGCAAGAGACTCTTGTAGTCTGTTCCTGATTACATTTTTTAGAAAAGACATCGTAAGCTTTGTTTTCCGTTTTTAAAACGGGCCTAATATTTTTAAGGGATGCTTCAAAAAGGCAGGCATTGGGACGATATGCGAGTTAGCAAACAGGTGCTAAAAATCCTAATGATATATTCAAAAGCACCAAGGAACACTGACAGCTTCACATGCAGAGCTTTTTATGGGAGGTACTTTAGCCCCATTCCTGCAAGAGAAAGCAGGACAAACAAGAAAACGCTGCTCTGCTCCTATTTTACACATGTGAATAATTTAGAAATTATTAGTTATCCATTAAATTACTTCATTATCCCAATCAGTGTGATTCCCTGGGACCTGATAGGGTGAGCAAAGCTTAAAGAACCCATCTGTACACACACACACACACATAAAATTCAAACCAGTTATGCTCTCTAAAGACAGTCGGCAGCAAAAATAATATTGGAATTTGAGGAATTTGAGGAACAGCGTCAGGATCCACCCACCCACTTCTGGTTCTTCTCATGGGAAGTGGGAAGCTGATGATTAATGGTGCACTACATCTCAGCGGAGAGTGGGGAGCTGGCTGTCCCTTTGTCACTGTGGTTCTTGTTCAGTGCAGAGATACAGCCACGAGATGCTCCTTGGCAAGGGACAGAATTAGGCTTCCTAGACATGACTGCGATCCAAATGTGAGAGCTGGGGTGGTTTTTTTTTCATCCTTGCAGTACACACAAAGTGGAAGAAACAACATGAAAACAAGCACAAAACACCGACAGGAGCTAATGTAATAATCACAGGAAAAAGGCAAAGGATATGTTAAAATGAATGAAGAGTATCTGTAAATGAACATGCTGGCAGACAGTGGAAATAGCCCCAAATTAATTAAAAACATTTCTGTGAATATGACTGAAGTATCACTATAGGAACCATTTGAAAAAGCCACAGGGAATGAAAGGAATTAATATATTTATCTAATGAATCCTCAAGCATAAAGAGCAAGCGACCAAAAGGCAGGTAAAATTCAGTGTTTCCTCCTGTGTGACTGAATATATGAATTTAAAAAAAGATAATTTAAATGCTCATAAGCCCAGATAACAAACTGGTAGGTTAGAGGGTAAAATAAATATAGATCAGTGGAGGCTGGCTAATAGTGTCAGCTGTGTCTCTGTGACTTCTACCCCTTTAAGAAAGCTCAGTGCACTCAGTCTGGTTTCTCTCCTCCTGGTGCAAGGTGGGAAGCAGCTCTGCAGTGTCAGGATGGGTGGGTAGAAATCTGTGCTACGTGAAAGCGTTGGCATAGGGAAGGCTGAGCTTTTCAGTCCCAAGGGTGAGAGAAGCTCTGGGATATAGAATCATAGAGTCATCCAGGGCAGAAGGGACCTCCAGAGGTCATCTAGCCCAACCTCCCCGCAGTCACAGGGACACCCCCAACTAGATCAGGTTGCCCAGGGCCTCATCCAGCCCCACCTTGAATATCTCCAGGGAAGGGGCCTCAACCACCTCCCTGGGCAACCTGCTCCAGTGTTCTACCACCCTTACAATAAAGAAATTTACTTATAAATATATAAGAGCTACTTTGCTCTTTCTTGTCCTCTAAATGTACGTATGCCCTGTAACCAGGATCATCGTGTAAAAAGAATGTCCAAAATGCATATCGAGGAACTCCTCAAAATGGTGAGTTGTGGTTATTGAATGCCACAGGCAAAAAATGTGAGACAGCCAGGGAGGGAGAGGAGGGCACTGTCTTTTCTCCCGGTATTCCCTCTGTCCCATGGATCAGGTAAAAAGCAAGTGGCATCCATTAATTTTAGGGGTATACAGGACTTCAGAAAATGGAATTAAATGAGTGCCAATCATTTGATGAAAACAGCATGCATATTAAACAATCACAATGGCTTGGTCCACCAGTTACTTGTCATCCTGTAGATGCCATTTTAGGAGACACATCCTTCTCCCAAAAGAGGAGAGCATAAAAGGCTAAATCCTGCTTAGTGAATACCCCTGAAAAAAATCCCAGAGGTAGTCAAGAATGAAAAGATACATTATAAAAGACTTCTAATTTAAGATTTAAAAAATTGAGGCAGAACATCAACACTTGAGTGAAAAGTGTTGGGGTTGAACAGAAAATCTAATAGAAGTCATAAATATCTTAAGCACAAGCACTTCAGGCTAACCTCAGCAAAATGTCAGAGATGATGTAACAAAGCCAAAGAAGAAGAGATGGTAGTAATTACGCGAGAAAATGACACAGTTCTGAACAGGGCCTTTCATTGTGCTGGCAATAGATAAAGGTCAGCACATAGAAGAATAATCATGTCATGGTGGTATTGGAAAAAGCGTTGCAGATGGTAGCAATAAAAAGAAGAAATTTACTTACTGAGTGCCATGGTGTGACCACATTTTCTGCTTGTTCATTTGGGGGGGGGGAACATATAACATACCCTAAAAACGTAAGATCTACAGCAAAACATCATTGTGACAAGAAATAAACAGTCTAATGCTATTGATGCTGCTTGTGCATTTGCAAATTCATTGCAGAAGTTAGAAAGGGAAGAGTCCTTTTTTCCTTTGCCAGTGCAAAGATCGTGTTTCTTGGGAGTTGTCTTAGCAATGAACAAAGTTCAGCTCCGCTCCTAGCATCTAAGCAGGCACTTTTGTTGTTTCTTATGACCAGAAATGCACAGATTGCAGTTGGTGCTGAAAAGCCCTGTTCTGCGTTTATGTGATCAAATCGTTGCTGATTGATCTTGATTCCTGTTTTAGGGTGATCCTGGTGAGGGATTGCCAGGACCCCCTGGACCACCCGGACCCGCAGGACCATCCGCTACTTCCAGAGGATTCGTGAGTATTTGGGGTTCTCTTGACAATGAGTTTGGCTTGCCATAGATGAATCCAGAACTAAATAGGAGGTTTCTCTGGGAAAGTAGCCTGACTGCCACAGAGATATTCATGTTTTCTAAAACACTCAGGCAGAAATGCAAATAAATACGTAGCTGAAGTGTGTGAATACTGTAATCTACATAAACACCCATTATTCACATTTTGAAAAGCCAGTCGATGCGTGTGTTCTCCTGTGCAAAAGCAATAATATATGGGAGATCAAGAGACAAAAGTTTCCTCAAAGAGGCATTATGAACCTGAATTATTCATTTTTTTCCCTGCTACTGAACACAGAAATGGTTTGACAGTCACTTACTTTTGCTGTCATTAAATACTACGACACGTACCAGTGTGGTGACAATGCTCATGTTTTGAATGCTTGATGCTCCAGTAATATTTGAGATTCATTTCTCTTCTCTACTTGGGCCTTTCCCACTGTTTTCATGAGAACACATATGTACACAGCCGAAAAAGCCTCAATTTTCAATTCATGGTGTGGGAACATGTAGACACAGCCCACCACTAACACCAGTGGGAGTCCCGTGGTGGACCCTTAAGCAAAGCTATTGCTGAGCGTTGTGAGTATTTAACAGGAGTTTGCAACATATTCTAGTGACCATAAGGTATTATAAGGTCCCCTATTCTAAGATCTGCTAAATTGTATCAATCTGTTTCTGTAGCATAAAAATAGAGTAACTGTGTTATGAAGGACTGCGTGATTTAGGAAATGGCCTCAAGTTGCATTAAGGGTTGGATATAAGGAAAAATTTTTACACTGAAAGAGTTATTAAACATTGGAATGGGCTGCCCAGGGAAGTGGTTGAGGCACCATCCCTGGAGTTATTCAAAAGATCAAATCATAGAATGGCTAGAGTTGGAAGGGACCTTAAAGATCATCCAGTTCCAACCCCCCTGCCATGGGCAGGGACACCTCCCACTAGACCAGGTTGCTCCAAGCCCCATCCAGCCTGGCCTTGAACACTTCCAGGAATGGGGCATCCACAGCTTCTCTGGGCAACCTGTTCCAGTGCCTCACCACCCTCACAGCAAGGAATGATTCCTGATATCTAATCTTCATCTCCCCTCTTCCAATTTAAAACCATTCCGCCTTGTCCCATCACTCCACTTCCTGACAAAGAGTCCCTCTCCAGCTCTCCTGGAGCTCCCTTCTGATACTGGAAGGCTGCTCTAAGGTCTCCCCAGAGCCTTCTCTTCTCCAGGCAGACAAATCATGGCAAATTTTTCATGGAAAATACTTCTGTTTCCTTTAGAGGTTTAAAAAAAAAAATGATTTGACAGTTCATTTAAACAGCCCCATAGAGGGTTTGTCCTGCAGGATTGTTATTACTGTACTCATAGAGCGTCTGCATATAAATATAGAGCTGAGTGTCTACAAAATAGATGATGTGAAACACCAGAAACGTGACTGAGATGTTTTTGTTGCATTATAAGTTATTTCACCCCTGACAGTGTGCTTCAAGGATATTGACTATAGCTTTATTTGCAGTAATTGGCAAGCAATACTTTCATTTGTCCTCTTTATAAGCAATATTCTAAAACAGAATTCTCCTAATTCCAGAATAGGCTGGAACCTGAAGAATCAGGTTCTGGAGATATCGATGGAGAGGCTGAGATTTTAAGAGTAAGTATATATTGATGTTTATTTCTCATTATAAAGATTGTAGAAGGTCCGTTTTCATTGACAGTGGTACAATTTCACAACGCACATTCTGTACGTTTAATTCACCACAATGAGAGATGCTTTGTAGGGAACAGTGGAGGTTTCATTTCAATATTTAATAAAAACCTAAGCAAATGTGAAGGGGGAAGAAGTGTGAGAAAGACAGAGGACACTTAAGAAATAATAGCAAGGGACTTTTTAAAATAAGAAAATTCTTTTAATCTGATTCCAAAAAGACAGTTAAAAGGAGAGAGATGGGAAATGTATTGGTTTTTGCTATTTTTAATTTGGAGTACCTATTCTAAAAAAATACATGTGCATATATGAAATAGTTTACACTGCAACGTCCACTGGTGATCCATTTTAATGGTCTTTTGAACTTCCCTGGGTTTTTTGCCTTTGGGATTAATTGTAACGCTGTCATATCAAGGCTGACTAGCAGGCAGTATCTCTAGATAGTCAGCCAGATCTAATTCTACCATGTTCCAGTTGAAAGTACAAGTAGCAATCTATAAAACACGTGTTGCAGTTGCAAATAATGTGGTTTTCCATCCACACAACCAGTCAGATATATAATGAATCAGGTGATACATTACAGTTAAGGACACGTTAGAAAAATGAGAAGTCAAGGGGTTGAAGATGAAAAGCCATAAATGAGAAGGCTTTGACTGGTCCACGTAGATGGAATGAGAGATAATCTTTGGGATGGAACATTTCCAGCCTTTAATTGGAACCTGTTTCATTAATAATACTGCAGCTCTCTAAGAAATTAACTCCCTGGATGCCTGACTCCTATGAACTCCAGAGTGCTGTAGCATTCTGAGGCCTCTCTTTTGCAACACATCTGGTATTTTTCATTCTCTCAGACCGGTTGCTGCCTGAAGACTTCTTTTCTGTTTCTTCTTTCCTCCAAAGTGTTGAATACCATATTCCCAAGGCTTTTCAGGAGGGAAGTGACTTGTGCTTATTAAAGTTAGTTATCCTGCCTAGTTTAGGACACACTAGCCTTTTTAGATGCTCTATGTAGTTAACAAGACAGCTGAGTGCCTGGAATGGCTCCTTGCAGAAGGCCCCTGTTCTGAACTGTACTGAAAATCCAAGATGATCATCTTCCTAACAGAACCCTGTAGACAACTCTGAGTCAGAACTCTTAAGTTCTCTAAGTCTAAAGCATTCTTGCCTTACGGTGCCATGCTCCAAAATTTCAAACTGTGTTTGCCTGCTGATGCAATCAGTAACAAGGATGGACTTGCACATGACAGAATATTTGCAAACGTACTATTTCTCCTAAAGTAACATATTTTGTTCATTTTATTCAACGTGAATAGCTCTGCTCGTGTCCACACAGTATAGATCTTTGGAGAAGAGGACATTTTCACAGAACTAAGATATAGCACTAAGACAGTCAGGTCTTGATCACATGTACAAATTCTCAGTGCTCCAGCAGTTCCACAGAGGAACCACTTTGAAACATGTAGAGAAAAAACTAACCCCTTCCCTCTGTTCAGTGATCCATTTATTTCATTTTGGTTAAGTTTCTCAATATTACGTTGATGATTGGAATATCTCTAGTCTTTACTGGGTTACAGAGAGCTCACAGAATTTTTTTGTTTTTAATGTTCTGCTTGTTGTTGTGTGCCATGAGGTGGCACAATTCAGAGAGCGAGGATGGAGCAGGTCAGTGTGAGCCTACGTAAGGAGTGTATCTGTGAAACTAAAATGGGTTCTTAATGAAGCAGAAGATGGATGGTAACCCAAGCTGAGAGTTTTATGAGCTTTTCCTGTTCCATGTATATACAAATATACCTGGCCAAGGCCATTTCTAACAACGCTGCTGATTTATCCAGGGTCTTCCTGGGCCACCAGGCCCTCCAGGACTGCCCGGTCTTCCAGGAAAGCCAGCACCCGATTCAGGTGTAGGACCTCCTGGGTCACCAGGGGAAGATGGAGCTTCTGGTGAACCAGGCCCTGAGGTGAGTACCCGTTTGTGCACAAACATTGATGGTTCTGTTCTGCAACACCAAGTTCTAAAGCTTACAGTCTGTATACAACTTAATATCAAGTGCTCTGAAAAGTCGTGCAGAGGACTTTTCATGAAAATGCCTATTTTGGCAACATTTCTCAGAACCTCAATGTCTTCAGAACCACAGTATCCTCAGATAATAATTGGAGGTCTTCAGTCCTCTAATACAGACCAGCGTTGCTTCCTAGTGCTCATATATTTTATATTGATAATCATTTTTCAGTAAAATGAAGGTGCTTAGTATCTTAAGGCTGACTATCAGAATTAGTCAGCTTTATGACCAGGCATATTTTCTCATAAAAGAGGATGTTCTTTATATTTAGATAAATAGAATACTTATTGATTCATCTTTTATTTTAAAGATGAATGTGTTCCCTGTTGCACAGTGTAGGATTTCAGGAGCTTCTTGTAGCCAGTCATTTTTCTGATGCAAGAGCAATCATTGGTGTCCACTTTCAGGATAATTCCTGGGAAACATATCAATTAAAGAAGTAGAAGTTAAATGTTAAACAGATCCCAAAGTGTGTTTTCAGAAAAATCAGACCCTGTGTGCAGCCTTAAGTCCTTGCTAAATCAAGAACTCTGTGATTTGATATCTCTTCTCTTGGAAATGTTTGGGTGAAGGCTGCCTTTTGTAACAGGAAATACAGCAGCGTTTCTGCTGTTCACTGACATCTCCACATCGAATCTGATACTGATGTCATATTTATCTGATTAAATACATATTTTCCAAATGCTAGATGAAGTTAAATTGCCCCATGTCATTGTGTAAGGATATTATCTATGATTCTTTTTTTAAAGTAGCTCATAAGTGTGTGATGCCCTGAAGTGAATAACAAATCTCCAAATGTTGCTTGCTGGCTACACAAATGAGACTATTGAAAAGCTGTAAAGGAACTAAGCGATTTTAGAGCAATGAAACTTAAAATTGCTAAGGGGAAATAGTCACTCAGATTTAGAACAATTATTGTTAGCCCAGCCTCTTTTCTAATCCTCCTCTGTCTATGTAATCATGACAAAATACAGTATGAAAATACTTGAATGTACTGAAAACATTTCTGAACTTCTTAATATTAAAAAAGAACTGATTAGTTATTTCATCATATACATCCAAAGGGGGATGGAATAACAGGGGGAAAAAGTAAGGAGAGCAGAGAAAATTAGGCCCTTGTCCCCATTCCGGAAACACCAGAGGAAAAGAACGTTTTCTGTTTCCTTCTGCAACCATTTATATCCTTCCTCAAAACAGGTGAATAAATAAATCGGTAAAAGATTCTCAGAAGCCAGAATGCACAACTGTAAATTTAAATAAAGGCTTTCACAGCCCAGCTTTTAAACCATAGGGCATGCCAATATGCCTGCAACTTTTTTGCACGTGTAGTTTCTGGGGGCTGGACTTCAGTACCTGTACTGATGCAGGGATTCACCCTACAGTCAGTATTTCCCAGCTCGGTTGCTCACTCACCTGGGTGCTAAGTCCTGGATACAACACAGGAAACTGGCACAATTGAAGCGAGGCATCACACAGAAAACCTTGGCCACTTCCTGACTTTGTCAGTACCAATGTGTTCTCAGCCAGCTCTCATCTGGCACTGAGATTCCCAAAAGTTTGATGGCTGAAGCGCCTGTGGATTTCAACCCCACCACATCTGTAATAGTGTTGTCAAAACCTGCTTGCAGGCTAACATTGCATTTATGTTACGTTGGTTTATATTATTTCTTATTATTTTGTGATTGTGTGACATAGCTTTCTCTTAAAATGTATTTAAATACTGTTTTGATGCAAAACCAAACTCTCAGAAGATAAGAAATAAAAAAGTTGGAACTTAACAGTGTTAGGTGCTACCTGGTGCTACGCATGTGTCTTCCATGATGCTGCATCATCAGTTGGTACAAAATACTTACATGAATGTGCTAGGAAGAGAGCTCTCAAGTGGCATCTGCTTTATACTGGTCATCTGTAGGGTCCTCAAGGTCCTCCTGGTCTTGACGGAGTGGTTGGCCCACCAGGACGGAAGGGAGAAAAGGTAAGTTAGACATCTGTCTTGCTCCTACTTCAGTGGAAAATCTTTATCAGTTCTAGGTTGTAAGAATCATAAATGGTTGTCCCTGCAACGCAGTGTTGACTGGCTTCCATACTTTTTTTTAATTGAATCCAGCTGCTAATGGCTTATTAGAACACATCTCAAAAGGCGTATTCAGAAATCCAGAATTCCCTGTAGGGTACAGTCTCATTTTCTGCAGCATGCAATATTCAAAATACAATATGAGCTATTCTGTTGAGATTTGTCAGTAAAAAAAACAAACAACAGTCATGACTGGACTCATGCAGTTGTGGGGGAAATAAAGAACTCCAGCTAGTCCAGGCTGACACAAACTGACAGTGTATTCCTTGCAGAAAGCCCCTTCTCTGGTGCATGTGTATACCAGGGCAACTGGAATTACTTGTCTGGATTCTGTGGACCACTGACACATTACGTTTTGTCCACTTGAATTGCTGACTGCTGCCCTGTGCTGCCCGCAGCTACGATATCCCACCCCCACATTGGTGGCAGTTCCACCCTTTGATGAGACATCTCAGCATCCAAACCTGGCAGCAAGGTTTGCTGTTGGCTTCACGCAGGATCATATGAAGCAAACTGGCCAGCAAAAGGGGAGGAGCAGGGAACGTGTAAATGAAAGCAAGAAATCATAGCATCCAGCAGATGGATTTTCTTGTGTTACTATGGAACTGAAAACTACATCTTCCAAAACTGCCATTCTTTTTACGTTTCCCCAAATTACCGCGTCCATTTCTTCTGCATCCTGTTTCAAGAGATGGTGCAAGCAGAGAGCTATGGAGATGACCAGGGGCCTTGAGTGCATAACCAATGAGAAGAAGCTGAAGGAGCAAAAATATCATAAATGTAGGTTTGTTGCCTGTCTAATGCTCTTGCTGCAAGTAATTAGGATTGGTTTTCTTTTACAGGGTGATCAAGGTCTTCCTGGTTCTGTTGGTCCAAAGGTAAAAAAAAAAAAAAAAAAAAAAAAAAAAAAAAAAAAAAAAAAAAACCACCATAAAAAACCTCTAACACAGTGCCTTTATAGCATAACAATATCACCCTAATACAGCATGTTACTGGAAAGGGGTAAGTCTAAAAGATTATTTATGTGAAACTTAATGGAAGTCGACAATCTTGGCTTCTTAGTTGTCCAGAATACTTCTCTAAGAGATATGGGCAGGAGGTCAAGGAAGCTGATTCTTCCCTCCTTCCCTTCCTCTCTTGTGAGACCCCACCTGGAGCGCTGCATCCTGCTCTGGGACCCCAGCATGAGAAACACTTGGGCCTGCTTGAGTGGGTCCAGAGGAGGGCCATAAAGAGGATCAGGGATGCCCTCACCCTGAAAATTTTCAAGGCCAAGTTGGATAGGGCTTTGAGCAACATGATCTATGGGAAGATATCCCTGCCCATGGCAGAGGTGTTGGAACTAGATAATCTTTAAGATCCCTTCTAACCCAAACCATTCTGTGATTCTAGAATTCTACTTGCTTGCATCTACTAGGCATGTTCAGTATACTAACAGACTGACTTTATTTTAGGGTGAAACTGGAGACACTGGATCAATAGGCCCCAAAGGGCAAGCTGGTGCTGTTGGGCCTCCTGGGAAACCTGGACCACCAGGACCTCCTGGGCCCCCTGGACCTCCTGGACCCCCAGGACTAAGCTACGGTTTGGGATTTGAGGTATTTTGCTATTATGCTGTTTGTTGTAGCTATGGATCAACTTTCTTCTGAGGAGGGACAGTGTAATCACTGGTATATTTCACAGCTATTTAAGGCTGAATTGATGACAGTCAGAGCCATTTGCTATAGGCTGAAATTTACTTAGCAGTAGCCTACAATTCCTTTTATGTTTGACCATATAATTGGCCACACTTAGGCCATGGAAGCAGTGGATTTCTTTGGACACTTTTCATTAAACTATTCAGTAGTAACGGTGTTCAGGTGCTATTTTTGATGCTTATTTCATTGCTAATATAAAGTACTCTATAAGTGTACTACAGGAAAAAACTTCTGTAGCCCTTTCAGTGTAAATAATTTAGAGCAATGGTTTAAATATACATAGAGACATGACAGTACTAATTAAAATCGAACTGCAGGTCCCCCTTAAGCTATAACTTTTCCCATGCTGTCATTCTTGAGGCCACGGGTTTAGTTTAGGCATGTCACTTACGTAACTTGTAAATGCAGTGACAGTTGTCAGACATTTCTGACCTCGTGGTCTGTTCTACTCAGAAGAAAACTGTTCTAATTTTTTTTTTTTAAATGCAGATGCTACTCTTTCTGCTTCTGAAAATAATACCTTCACCGCTTTAAAATATGAGCTCTGGCTAGCCGAAGCTGAGTTTTGCATGTTGCTTGAAAGCTGCTCATTGGAATGGAGCAGAAAGTGGCTTTGTAGTACAGTAAAGCCAAGGGTTCAAGCCTCGGGTTCAAGGTTGCTGCGTTCATCTTTGAGAAGAGATGTGGACAAACTGCCTACATCAATATTCACATAGGAGTCTTCCTTTTTTTTTTTTTTTCCTTTTTCCATGCACTTTTCATTTTGAATTTAGCTGTTTGGCTCAGGAAATCCTTTCCTGGGACACTTTGCGTAGAAACTGAGGGCAGTTTCATCAGAGAAGTAAGCAAGGTTTGACCAAAATTCCTGGCCATCTGTAGAACTGCTGCAGTAAAATTGTAGTGTTTAAAAGATACCAGTTCACTCGTGTGTTTCTCCTAGTATCTACAGTATCCCTTTTGTATTTTTCTTTCCTTTACGTGAGACACTTTGAGTACTCCAAGTACAGAGCTGATCACTGATACTTGTTTAGAGACATACTCTAATATCTGATATCTGACTGAATGATACTGTACTATCTACATTACTGGTTAATAATCACACTGAAAATCAGTGGATTTCAATGGATTAAAAAATCTGGATGAAATCCAGCAGTTCACAAGCTCTTAATTGCCAGCACTGCAGTTGTTAACAAGGAACAGCGTAAGTCTAAGAATTACAAACATTCCTTTGCATTAACTTAGGCTAGTACAGAGTCTCCCCCAAATAATTATGTATTTGTCTCAGAATGCAGACTATTTGTAAACCTGGTGTGAGTTTTAGCCCAGGATGATGGCTTGTCTGCCTTAACAGTCATCTTCTGAGAACCTTGTGGATTCAGTGTTAAGGTTTTCTTCTGCCCCACTCACACTATTTGAGCAGAAGCCAACTTTGTCTCATTATGCCACAAAGACTTCTCCTTCAGGTAGGTAGTTAGAACCAAACTCTGATACCTAAGTCTCAGCAGCAAAGTTAGCAGATGAGCAGGAGAGAATGAAAACTGGAAGTCCCCACTTCTATGGACACAAGCGCAAAAGTATCCAAGTTCTTACTGCAGCTCCAGAATCTTGATTGCCTTAATCTTGAACTTCATCTAGTTCAAAGAGAATCGGCATGTTTTTCATTTCCCTGAGAGGAATACTACTGCGAACAGGCTTGCTAGTCGTAGCTCATCTTTTGGATGCCCACCCCTGCCATCTGTTAAGGCAGCACCGTGATCTGCCGGTTCGTTAGGGCAACACTACCTTTTGGTTGGCTGTCTGTTTATTGCTGTTTCTGCAAAACATTCCCGTTAGCGCTTGTTAGCATCTGTGACCGGCTATGTGCAAAAACCAAATGGCATGGGGTTTGCTGGCACTTACGCTTGCCAAATGAACAGTTTGAGCTGCAGAAGGTACCTGGTAAACCCATTAAAAACATGCAGATGTCAAAAGCGATGGTGTGTTATATAAAGCAAGCATCGAGAACTCTCTTAGAGGGAAAAATAGATTGGCACAGAGGAGACGAGGGAAAGACGAAGAAACACAGCTTGTAGCAAGTGTTTGGTTAAGCAGGCCAAACAGAGTATCAGCAGATTTTCTGTTGATATTTGATACAATGATAGCTGATGGAAAAGCAAAACAAAAGTCCGAGTAACATTCGCTCTCAAGTGAGGTTGCGTGAAAGGCCTTGAGCCAACCTGGTGACTCAGCATCTCCCACTTCAGTCCCCAAAAGGAAGGGTCTGATTCCAGCCACACGCTCCTGCTTCTTCTTGCTGTCATGGAGTTGGTGGGAAAGAGCAAAAGAACAAGATCTCTTTATTTTTTTCCACTGGAGTCAGAGCAGTTGATGTTGTCTATAACTTTGACATTAGGCTGTCGTTCACAGCAGCTTAAGCTGACCTAATTGGTCTTCCGCTCTTTCCCTTACACCATCTCCAGAGTTCATCAGACCTATGCTAATCTTAGCCATTTCAAGTCCCTAACTAGCAGAATGCTAGGTAATCAAGGAGTAGGGGTCCTCTAAACTTGATAAACTGATCCAAGGGCTTGTTGTCACTGAGAGGTAGAGATTCTGCAGAGATCTTTCTGAAGTCAGCAGAGGGCCAGGACAATGGTCAGTGGGCTGGAGAACATGACCTATGAGCTCAGGGAACTGAGCTTGCTTAGTCTGGAGAGGGTGCAAGCATTTTAGCAGCCTTCTGATCCCTAAAAGGAGGTTCTTGAGAAGACAGACAGCCAGGATCTTTACAGTGGTGCAGAGTGATGAGTGGCAACAATCATAAATCGAAAGCTGGGAGGTGTTCACTTAATATAAGTAAAATATTTTTGACCACAGACAAGTGTTGGAGCAGGTGATTGGAGAGACTGCAGAACCTCTGTCTCTGGAGGGTTCTAAGACCTGAGGGGACAAATCTCTCAGCAACTTGAGTTGAATTCAGTGTTGAGACTGCTTTCGACAGGAGGTTAGTCTAGGTAGCCTACCTGAGATCCATCCCAATATAATTAATTCTCCAATTTTGTGATAGAACATCTTTTTCTGCTCAATTTCTTTTCAGTAAGCTGTGTTTTAGGTAGGAGTTCATCATTTAACTGTGAGAATTAGGAAGGATCTTTATATTTGAATAATGATTGCTGGAGAAATAGTGTTGGATTGCAAGACCATAAAGACCAGAGTTTCTGTGAGGAGGATCAACATGCTCTTCTTGCATCTGAGTGAAGCCTATCTCCAGAACGTCAAGCATTAGTCAAAAAAAAAACTTAATGAGAAAAGACACAGTATCTTTCTGTGGTTTTTTTTGAGGAGTCCAGAAAACAGCTGTTTTTAGAAAAGAAAAAAAAAAAAAAAAAAGGGAGATAAATTCTTAAATTCTGTAGCATTTTTCTTTTCTCTTCCATTAGGACATGGAAGGATCAGGTAGCACTGGCCTGTTAACTGGACCCAGGATTCCAGGATCAAGAGGACCAAAGGTAAGTGGACGCTTTGGAGGAGGGGAGTGGTGTTTGTTGCTAGGATTTCTTTTCAAACACAAGTGTCCCCCTTCCCCTCTGCTTTTTGGAAATGCATAGCCCTCGTCATCTATAGATTTGGAGTCACTGAACCACACTGCATTCATTTGCTCTAGAAGGACATTACAATAACTGTGTTCTCCAAAGAATATGACTAGCAGTTCTCTGATACCAGCCAATGATGTTTAGATTCTGCCCTTATATTTCTTTTTGAGAGATTAAAGGATGAAATAGGGGGGCGGTTGTATTATTTAGGTCTCTATTTCTTGTTTTACTCTAACAGATGCCCCTCTTGCATATGAAGATGGATTATATGTACTAATGAAACTGAAATGTTAATAGTTTGGCAATCAAATGGGCATAATTTGAAATTCGCTTAAACTCAAAAAGTGTTCCCAGTAGTGTGGAAGCAGTGTCCACAGGAAGGATGTTTTTTCTTCTATCAAGTAAGGAATATAGGAATACAATGCATCAGTACTTAGAAGATCATTTGGATTTATCTTATTTCTTAGCAATAACATCAAAACTGCACCCTGTGATGCCTTCCCCAAAGCAGATAATTATCCAGCTCCTCCCAGAGCTACCTGCATTGTTCTAGTTTGGTCTTCAGAAGTCCCACCCTTGTGCTCACTCCAAAAGAAACATTCAAACTTTCAAAGCATCGCTTTGAAAGAATGAATCTTGTTGCCCAAATTTGGAGAAAGTGCTGATAACGGTGACTTTGGGGTATGGCTGATGCCAGATGGAATACTGGGCAACAGCTCACTATTACTGCAAATAAAGCAAACTCTGCTGGAATACATCTGAAAGAGCATTGCCAACATTATAGCCCTTTACTCAGGCTACTGAGATTGCATTGAAACATTGAAACCTTTTTTTTTGGACACCACTTCAAGAAGGATGTGGAGAAGATACAGAGAGCTGTGCAGAAGGCATGGGGCCTTGAATACATGACCGGTGAGGAGAGGCTGAAGGAGCTCAAATGGTTTAGTCTGGTTTAGTAACTGCTTACAAGTCTTTGAGGGACAATTGCAAATACGATGAAGCCAGATGGTACAAAAAGGGACGGTGGTCACAGTTTGCAGTTTGAAGTTGTCAGGCTAGACCTTAGGAGAGTCCTGTTCAGCAGGAGGTTGGTGCAGAACTAGGGCAATTTGCCCAGGGAGGTTGCGGAAGCTCTGTTCTTTGAAGTTTTCAAGACTTTGCTGGACCAAGCCATGACTGACCTGATGTAGAGCTGGTGACAGTTCTGCTTCAAGGGGATGACTGTCATAGTTGGCCTCCAGAGGCCCTGTAGAGCCCTGTTTCTATGATTCCATGAATCATCAGAAATGAACTGAACACTGGAGACAAGAATGAATTTCAAAAGCTTTTTACTGTGCTGATTTAAAGTTCTAGGAATTGTGAGTCACTGAAGTTATATCTGACTCGGTTTAATTTCTGAGAGACACTTGCCCCCTTGTACCTTATCCTAGGTACTAAAATAGAGGCTCAAAAATGCAGTCACAAAACTAAGAATAGAATTTGTCAGCTGAAACAAGCCTAGTGTCCAAAATGACATGTCCAAAACCAGCTCCAAAGCTGCCCATTCTGACCTGCTGAAATGATGGCCTTACTCCCCATATTGGTGTTATAACAGGCATTGTTTCCAAGTCACTCCGCTATAAATACTGAAAAAATCTCTTATTGCAGCTGAACAAATCCTGGAGTTTGTTTTCGTTACTGCTTAGTCACTCTGCAAAGTTTGAGTCAGTAAAGAAGGCACCTAAGACCTTCCCTGTAATCATGAAAATGATTTATACTGGTGCTGCACGAAAGCATTATGAGCCACTTACACCCTATGACACTTCCAGAGCTTCCTGGTTGTGTTTGAGTGAAAAGAGAATATCTGCTTCTAAGAGAGATGTAATTCAAAGCAGCTTCTAGGATTTATTTGCACTGTATTTGTATCTGATGAATTTTTAATTAATCTTTTATGAGAAAGTCGTCTCAGTCATTATTTCAGGGGGTTCTGTTCTCTTTCTTCCATGGATCAGCTTAAGTTTTTATTGGTGCTCGGTGTTTGGTTTATTGATGTCTTGTCTTCGTATTCCAGATGAAGACAATTTGATCACTTTGTGAATTCTTTCCTTTCCCCTCAACTTTCTGAAATGATCAACAGGGAACTGTTGCTCATTTAGCCATCAAAGAGTCATAATTGTACTTTGCAACTGATGTTACCATATGGAGACGAGAGAGGAAGTTGCATTGCAAAATGTTTGTTTCAAGCTACTTTTAAACCTAGCGAGACAATGCCGTGTTTCCTCTAAACTGATTGCATATCTTGATTTTAGCCAAGGCAGCTAATTAAAAAAAAAAAAAATTGTAAGCAGTTGAAAGCAATCCCTTCCAATGAATTCACCCGGACAACTTTATTTTCTAATATTTTCCAAAAATATGTATAATACGCAAGATTAAAGTTGTCTTTGTAAGAAAAAAATATCTTTAGATCTTTGCATGATAATATGGAGCGAGACAGTGTTTATTAGAACAACAAATCTAAAACAGTGCTTACATTTTATTACTCTCTTCTGATACTGCTGCTCTCCAACATTATTTTTGTAACAGCTGGGGTTATGAATTAGGGTGGGTTTTTTTCTGAGGAAATTTATTGTGAAACGGTATGTGGATTTACCAGTAAATTCAGTGAAATTATATAGGGTTCTGCAGGAAGCCATGGACAGCGTGGGCCATTAGGACCAAAGGTAGCCTGTGTCACAAGGAACACTTGAAAGCTAACCTGTTTTATTTTGGCATATACCTTTTATTTCTATTTTCCCAGCATTTGCCTTAACAAAACAACCCTTGTTTAGCGTTGATATACTAAGTATGGGACAACTTTTATTCCCATTCACACTGAGTGTGCACTCAGAATGTGCACTAATAGAATTATTTCATATCCACACCAGAACAGTGAGTAAATACCGGATGGGCCATTATATTCCAAAGCATTTGGTGTAACATGGCGTTTTTGTTTAAGACGTTTGGCAGTTTCTCTTTGTCACTCATTTATATATCATTCTGGTTTCCAAGAGGTTAAATATAGGCTGTTGAAAGAGAAGGTTGTAGGAAGGGGACTTCTGGAATGATCCAAGAAAGTGATAGAAAAACGTTCTGGGAAGTGCTGGGGGGAAGAAGGGAGATGTTGTGATGTTTGTGGTATGACACAGTGGCAGGGTAGGAGGGGGAGCGGAGTGAGGGAGGCTGAGTTACCTGCACTGAAGGAAGATGGTGGGTTATTTGTGGAGGCACGAGGTCACTGTGGCACTGGTAGATCTGGGGAATGTTACCATGTGCTGATTTCAGACACCGAAAGGAAGCTTCAGGCATGTGGCTTGGTAGATGCTCTGCAAAAATAATGCGTGGTGACCAGAAACTTTAAGTGGACAACTGAGGTTAAACCCCCAGAAGCAATTCACAAATGTATGCTGAGCATCACTTTACCGAAAATATGCCCTATTTTTGCTAATTGTGTTACTCCAGTCACTTTGTTTGTAATGAAAGTAACTTACACATTTTAAATCCTTGTAATTAGTGTTTACTTTGATATTTGAGCCCCACTGTGTTTCTGTTTCAGGGAGAAAGAGGCAACATTGGGCCACCAGGTTCAAAGGTGGGAAGGAAATTCATTTAATTTGATCTAAAACTTCACTCGTTTCTTCCTTTTACTTTCCTTTTTTCTCTTAATGCAGTTGAGGGGGAAGGGTAATGAACATTTCTTGCTCTGTCAGCATACTGAAGCTCAGGGAGGCTTCTCTGGAAAAACTGAAGCCTTTCTCAGTTGAATTGTGATTATCAGGAGCCAGAGTAACCTGTTGCTGAAGGCTTCTGCCCATCATCCTGCAGCCAGACCCCTCCTAACCCACACCTGACCACTCAGGAGGTACAAGATTATAGAAATGCTATTTGGAAGGACCTCCAGAGGTCATGTCGTCCAGTAGGACACTCAAAGTGTTATTATCACCAACACTAGATCACATCAGCAAAGGGTTTCGTCTCTCCGAGCCTTAAATGCCTCCAGGGGGGTCCAAAACCACCATGGGTATCTTGCTCTGATTGTTTTGCTATCCTTTCTTAGAAAGACAGGCTCCCTAACGTGCAGCCTTTACCTCCTAAGCTGTAATTTGCCCTAGCTGTCTAACTCACCCCTTGCAACCTAGACCCTCAGCTCTGGCTCAGTGCAGTTTCTAGACATGAAATCTGCTGGTTTACGCTGCTTTACACGGTGTTAGTACTGAAATGAGTGGAGCTGGAGTCTATTTTGTCCTCTCCAATCTTCCCTCTCATCATCCCGGTCTCTTCTGGTTTGGAGTCCTCCTGGAGCCAACCCCAAAGCTCCTGTTTGTATTTCTTGCTGCTTTTTGCCAGTCCCTGGCTGACTTGTGTGCCTTTTGCAGGCGTTAAGCCAGCAGAGGGCACTGCTGGGACTCAAATAAAATATAAATATATTTTTTTTAAATGGAAAAACATAAAATAAATCAAAACAAAACAAAACGAAAGCTCCTCTTGCATTTGGGACAGCACTGAAATCACGAGTTGCTCTAGGAAACAAGATTAAAGCAATTAATTATCTACCCTTCTGCTTGAATTTTCACAAGAGTGTTATCACAGTCTTCGAGTAGCATCTGCTTGTTTATTTTTTAAAAAAACAACAATGTATCAGGACACTGCTTGCCATAAATTCCATCTGCTGTACATATTTTGGGTGTTGCCATTTCACAGAGATATTTGTCAGCATGTTAATTAAAGCTGATGCATTGATGCATAGAACAGTTGTTTCACTATTCTTTTTAATGTCTGATTTTCTTGATTATTATACATACAGGTGCTTTTTTCTGTGATCCTTGTTCTAATAATTATTAGGGTTGATGTGATAGATACGTTTCAAACACATGCATGTATTGGAGTAACTACAGTGCTATTTAAAAACAATAAATCTCTTCAATCCTCAGAGAAGATTTTAGTCCTTTTGCATCTGAGCAATGAGTTGCATTCTTAAAATATGGAGGGAGTTAGAAATAAGGATGTTCCCAGATACGTTATTTACTGTAAAACATTTTACCTCCCCTAGATCTTTTCTTCCAAATTAAATTTTTTTAGGGAAATCAATAGGTGAAAATTTTCAGCATTTAGGATAGTAGGAAGCTGGTCTCCAGGTCCCAACACACCTGAAATGACAGTATTCTGTTGCAGAAATGCTGTTCGTCCAAGGTTATTTCCTCTGCCCAATTAACTTTTCCCCAGATGGGTACATGTAATTTTCCACAAGCACTGAAGAGATTTAACTCCCAAGTACCATTTTGACTAGTTGTGTATGTGCCTAAATCCCAGGAGTGGCTTAGGTGCCTAAATCCCATTCCCATTCAGGGGCACCTTTGATCCTGCACTTGTCTGTAAAATAAAAATTGAGTGCTTATTCCTGAGCCACGTACTTCACTGCTCACGGGCAAACAATAGAAATAGCAGTGAAAATATGCCTTCTAAAGGAAGTGGACACATTAAATCTTTTATGCTTTTAGTACTGTAGGATTTCGCATCCTGTGAAGTGTTAATTTGGATTTCTTCTGTCACACCAGAAACACAGCTTGACTTTGGATGCTTTGAAATTGTTATTCTTTAAGACACTCCTGTAGTGTATTAGATAATTCTCAGTGGTTTTATTGGGTCACTTCCTTCC